>JAWPHD010006111.1:0-150460 GCA_037043455.1 Cyrtodaria siliqua
AATTAAACCCTTTATGAATAATCAAGATTCTACGTTGTCAAAATTCAGAATCGACTTTAACAAATAAATATGTGCGGTAAATCAATACCGCGGTTACCCGGTAGTCGTCGTTAGGAAGAAAACATAATATTCTATTATATTATATTCACGGTGAACCCGTCTACGTAAAACGGAAACCACAGCCTCGTTATCATTTCACTTTGCCGACTGATGTAAACAATGATATTTTTCAACATTTCAATGGTATTTTCTCAACAATAATTAACATAAAACATGGTAAAGTTTGATTTTATTATTTTTATTGATAATAAGCATATAGCATACAACGCATTTTATTGAAAAAATAGAAACAAGCCAACTTTTGTTCGATTCAATCTCTCTAGTAAACGGCCGGTCTTGCGACTTTTTGAAACCCACAAAACTTCTCGTCTTGACTGAAAAAAAAAAAGAGTAAAACATTACTTGTTGCTTAAACCGCGCACCCCAACTTCAGCCACAGAATCTGGGGTAAAAAAGTGCGCCCTATAGGCCGAGGAATACGGTAGTTGAGAGATCCGATCATTTGTATACTGACAAACAAGCTGTTTTTTTTCAAGAAACATGAGAGGTAAAAGACCTTGAAGGGCTCTCCTGACAAATTCTGAATGTTTTTTGCTTGCCACAACAGAAAATAGTTTTGATGGTCTATTTTTTAAATCCACCATAATAACTATACAATAAAAGCAACATTTCTGTAACTTTTCATGAAAAATGCATTAAGGAATTTCAGGGCAGTAGTTTTCTACTACATAAATCTTATGTAAACATCATGACTGCTGGGAGTCATGTTTGACATAGGTCAAAACAAATTTTATTTAGGACCGACTAGATGTTATGCCAGTCATTTTAATAAAGGCTCCAAATCACCTAGATTTTTTGAGGAGTAGCAGATCTGACTGATCTGAATTTTAACTAAACAACTAGACATCAACATTCCTGGAATGTTTCAGCAAACCCCTCTAGAAGTTAAAATATTTACCGACGACCAGATGCCGGACAATGCACTATGCCCAGAACTTTGATCAAAAGGGAAACAAAAGGCCAATGTCCTTGAAGCTCTACTGCTAGTTTGTTTGATATCCAGATCAGCCATAATCGTATACCTGTCTGTTATCAGTATTTTGGTGGAAGCCTTTGATGTGTAGACTAAAAATTAAAAGCAGTACCAATCTATAAAAGGGACACGCGCCAATCTTGATGTTTTATTATTTTTCAGATTGTTTTTGTGTTTTATTTTCTCTATCAATGTGTTGCACAGAATATTTTGTGGTCCGACCAGACAGCAAGCAATGGGCAAAAGAACAGTCTTCTAAATTATGTCTGAAAAGGTAACATTAATGTCCATGAATGTCCAAGGCCTCGGTGATAGAAACAAATGTAAAGATGTCTTCTATTTTTTAAAAGAAAAGTCCTTCTCAGTATATTTCTTACAGGACACACATTTTGTAAATAAACATGAAAATTGTATAAGTGCAGAATGGGGATATCAGTGCCTGAAATGAGGACCAGCCGAAGGCTGGCCCGAAAAAAAATTTGTGGGCAAGTAAAAATTTTGAGTCACTGGCCCAAAATGAACATTGGAGGCCCAAATATTTTTTAACTTTTTATGTCAACAAAGTAAAGAAAAATGAGAATAAACAGGTAGAACATTTTATTTTTTGGTCCATTATTCTTCAATAAGTCCTTCCCGGCACATAGCCCGCCACACCCCCGCGTATATTTTCTTTAAAGTACTTTAATAAACGCAGAAAATTGGACTCCGATAATACTAATAGACTTGGACCCCCTCCCCCCCCCTTTCAAATTGCTGAATCCGCCGCTGATTTTAAGCAGACTTGACGCATAATCGAAATTACCGACTAGCATCGTATGTCGACATTTATGATTAACAGAAAAAATACTTACTTCGCATACTTTGACCGCATACTTTGACTGCTTTTTAAAGTCCGCAGCGTTAGTGCGTTTAAGAAATGACCATGCGTGTTGCATTTTCTTTGACTTTACACAGTTATCATATGTTACATGCACTTTCATTGGTTCAATAGTTTATTTGAACCAATCGCTGCGTTCGTAACTAACAAGTCGCAAGAGAAATAAAGAGTTGTCTACCTTTAACCAAGTGACGACGGTAGTTGAGTTCTCCGAAAATAATTGATTAAAATGATTTTTTTTTACTGATTTTGAGCAGTCGCCCAGACATTTTTTGTTGGGCCAGTGACAACTTTACTTTGAACAACCATTGGCGAGTGGGCGACCGGCCGTTTCAGACACTGGGATATGAATGTTTCTTTAATAATTTTAATAGTCAATCTAGAGGGGTTGCAATTTTATTTAATAACAATTTTGAATACAAATTACATAAACAAGAAGGGGATACAGATGGTAATAAGCTTATTTTAGATGTTACGATTAATGGGAAAAGGATGACTTTAATAAATATTTATGGTCCAAATAAAGATACACCAGATTTCTATATGGACATTAAACAAGATATTGATAGATATGGAAATGAAACTGTTCTAGCAGGAGATTTTAATCTGGTCTTACATCCTCAAGTCGATACTCATAGCTATGTTAATATAAATAATCCAAAAGCTAGAGAAAGTGTTAAAACCATTATCGATGACTGTAGCTTGATTGACTGCTGGAGAGAATTAAATTTTGATAAAAAGGGGTTCACATGGAGACGTCCAAATACAAATAAAATGGATAGACTAGATTTTTTTTTAATATCTGAACATTTATTTACCGACATTGAAGATAGTACCATTTTACCTGGGTATCGAACCGACCATTCAATAATAACTATATCATTTGTATTTGGAAAGTTTATAAAGGGGAGATCTTACTGGAAATTTAACAACTCGCTGCTTAAAGAAATACTTATGTAGATGAAATTAAAAAAGTGATCGAAAATACAAAAAATCAATATGCAGCACAGAATCAAAATACAAATTTACAAATTAAGACATTCCTTGTCAAGATTTAATATTTATTGGACATTGATGACCAACTCTTTCTTGAAACATTATTAATGGAGATTAGAGGGAAAACAATATCCTACTCGTCATTTCTTAAAAAACAAGAAGATAAAACTGAAGCAAAACTATTACGAGAAATAGAGATATTGGAAAAACAATTAGATATTGATTTAATAAGCTTAGAAAGTAAAAGGAAACGTTTGTTTGAATTGAGACAAAAAAAGTTGGATGGACTTAAGATAAGGTCAAAAGCAAAATGGTTAGATGAAGGGGAGAAAGTAACTAAATATTTTTGTAATTTAGAAAACAGGAATTTTGTAAGTAAATCCCTCATTTCAAATGACGGATATATTTTAAAAAATCAAGATTCTATTTTAAAAGAAACTAAAAACTTTTATCACTCCTTGTATTCACACAAACCAGTAAAAAATATATATTTAAATGAATTGTTTAGAGATTTTCCTATACCCAAGCTAACTAGAGAGCAACAACAAAATTTAGAAGGCCCAATAGAATTACATGAACTATTATTTTGTTTAAAAAAGGCAAAAAATCTTAAGAGCCCCGGCTCGAGTGGTTATACCATGTAATTTTATAAGTTTTTCTGGATAGATATAGGAATTTTCCTCTTGAGATCTATTAACCATAGTTTATTGAAAGGTGAATTATCAGTCACTCAAAAGGAGGGCATTATAACATGTATACCAAAGACAAATAAAGATAGACATTATTTAAAAAACTGGAGACCAATATCTTTATTAAATTGTTCTTATAAATTATCATCAGCATGCATTGCACAGCGTTTAAAACAAGTATTACCTTTGCTTATAAATGATGATCAGACTGGTTTTTTGGCGGGGAGATATATAGGTGAAAATACACGTTCCATTTATGATTTGTTTTATTACACTGAGAAAAATGATATACCAGGATTATTACTTATTGCAGACTTTGAAAAGGCTTTTGATACCCTCTCCTGGTCTTTTATTGATGAGGTTTTAACATTTTTTCAGTTTGGACAAGATATTAAAACAAGAGGTCAATGACCTTGAAGCTCTACTGATTGATTTTGTTTTCAGGAAGAAGTCGCTACAAACTTGTTTTTTGAAAATTTATTTTTAGCAGTGGCGGCCATCTTGAATTTCCGGCCGACCTGAAATTTTGCTAGGATCAATAAGACATCAAGAGCAACATTCCTGTGAAGTTTCATGAAAATCCGTCAAGTAGTTTCAGAGGAGTAGTCGCTACAAGTTTTCATTATATAACTCTATGTAAACAAAGATGGCCGCTGACAGCCATGTTTAACATTGAATCAAAATAATGTTCGACTCGGATAACCATCATGTCTTGCTGATAATTTTAGAAAAAGTCCCATATCAATATCACTTATAGTTTTCAAGAAGTAGTCGCTACAAACTTATTTTTTTTAAATCTATTTTTAGCTGTGGCGGCCATCTTGAATTTCTGGCCGATCTGAAATTTTGTTTGGATCAATTAGACATCAAGAGCAACATTCCTGTGAAGTTTCATGAAAATCCGTCAAGTAGTTTCAGACGAGTAGTCGCTACAAGTTTTCAATATATAACTCTATGTAAACAAAGATGGCCACTGGCAGCCATGTTTAACGTCGAATCAAAATAATGTTTGACTCGGATAACCATCATGTCATGCTGATCATTTTAGAAAAAGTCCCAAATCAATATCTCTTATAGTTTTCAAGAAGTAGTCGCTACAAACTAATTTCTTAAAAATCTATTTTTAGCCGTGGCGGCCATCTTGAATTTCCAGCCGACCTGAAATTTTGCTAGGATCAATGAGACATCAAGAGAAACATTCCTGTGAAGTTTCATGAAAATCCTTCAAGTAGTTTCAGAGGAGTAGTCGCTACATTTTCATTATATAACTCTATGTAAACAAAGATGGCCGCTGGCATCCTTGTTTAACGTCGAATCAAAACGATTTTCGACAAGGACCAACATCATGTCATCCTGATCATTTTAGAAAAAGTCCCATATCAATATCTTTTATAGTTTTCAAGAAGTAGTCGCTACAAACTTATTTTTTAAAAATCTATTTATAGCCGTGGCGGCCATCTTGAATTTCCGGCCAACCTGAAATTTTGCTAGGATCAATAAGACATCAAGAGCAACATTCCTGTGAAGTTTCATGAAAATCCGTCAAGTAGTTTCAGAGGAGTAGGCGCTACAATTTTTCATTATATAACTCTATGTAAACAAAGATGGCCGCTGGCAGCCATGTTTAACGTCGAATCAAAACGATTTTCGACAACGACCAACATCATGTCATGCTGATAATTTTAGAAAAAGTCCCATAGCAATATCCCTTAGAGTTTTCAAGAAGTAGTCGCTACAAACTTGTTTTTTAAAAACTTATTTTTAGATTTGGCGGCCATCTTGGATTTCACATCTACATGAATTTTTGCTAGGATCAACTAGACTTCATGGGCAACATTTCTGTAAAGTTTCATGAAAATCCATTCAGTAGTTTCAGAGGAGTAGTCGCTACAAAAAAAAAGTTAACGGACGGACAGACGGACGGACAGACAGACGGACGGACGACGGACACCGCACCACGGCATAAGCTCTGCTGATCTCTGATCAGTAGAGCTAAAAAGGATAAAAATATTTTACACAAATATTAAATCTTGTATTTTAGTTAATGGCCATCTATCAGAGTGGTTTTTTATTCACCGAGGCTGCCAACAGGGAGATCCACTCTCCCCATTAATTTTTATTCTGTGTGTCGAAATATTGGCTGTACTGGTCAGGACAAATAAAGATATTAAAGGAGTTAAAGTAGGAGATACTGAATATGTAATTTCTCAATATTCCGACGATACCTCCCTTATATTAGACGGCACCGAAAAAATTATGCACAGACACGGACCTTAATTGGGATCAGGGGGAATTTGTGATCCTAGGAATTATTATGTCAACACATTTGAGGAGTGTGGTTGCATTAAATTATGACAAAAAAATAAACGAAATTAAATCATTATTACTGTCCTGGTCAAAAAGAATACTCACAATCTTTGGAAAAATCACTGTTATAAAAAGCTTAGCTTTACTAAAGTTAAATCATTTAATTTCATCATTACCTAATCCACCTGAAGACCAGGTCACACTGTTGCAAAATAGGTGTTTTAATTTCCTCTGGAATAATCACCCAGACAAAATAAAGAGATCTGTTGTAACTCAGGACTATGATTGTGGTGGACTTAGAATGATCAATATTAAACAGTTCATATATTCTCTGAAATTAACGTGGATAAGAAGACTTTTGATTGGGAATAAAAAATGTATGGAAATCCATAAACATATGTACCCATTCACCATCAATATGCTATTTTTCGGTAACGACTATGTAAAAAATAACTTGCAAAAAATATGCAATCCCTTCTGGAAGGATGTTTACACAAGTCTTAACATTCTATTGGATGTTAAAAACCTATTGTCATGGTAAGAGTTCTTAAAACAACCGTTATGGTACAATAATAACATTAAGATTGGAAGATCAAGTGTTTTTTATAAAAGATGGTATGATAAAGGTATTTTATTTATTAATGATATCATGGATAACAATGGTAATCTTCTCTCTTTTACCCTATTTATCGAAAAGTTTGCTGTACATTCACATTTTTTAGAATATGAAGGAATGACTGCAGCAATAAGGGGCTACCTTCAGAAACAAAATTTTGCTCATCTTGCTATCATGTTAGAAAATCCAATTTGCCCATCAATAGTGTCCCTAATAACAAGTGCACTGAAAGACTGTCGTCCCATTTATGATATACTTATTAAATCAAATGTACATCCAACATCTATAGCCAAATGGGGACAATATGGTATAAATATAGACAGAGATTGGAATGACTTATTCAAAATACCTTTTAAATGTACAAAAGATACCCGATTACAATGGTTTCAAGAAAAAATAAACCACAGAATTACTGCTACAAACATCCTTTTGACAAAAATTAAGATAAAAAACGATAACTCCTGTAGCTTTTGCACAGAGTCTCCAGAAACCATTACACATTTATTTTGGGAATGTAAATATACCAAAACTTTTTGGAATATTTTTAAGATTACTTGCAATGATAATAATATAATAATTCAACCGGAATGGACTACAAAATATATAATTTTTGGGTCTAGTGAATATGACAATGTTCTAAATAAACAAATTTTACATGCAAAATATTTCATATATAAATGTAAGCTAGACGGAAGATTACCATTGTTCGGAAATTTCAAACCACAAATTAAATACATATATCAAACTGAAAAAATAAACGCAATTAAAAGTTTTACATTTGATAAATTCGAAAAACATTGGTTGACTTATAAATCCCTACTTAATAATTAGTTTTGTTTTAAATTTTAAGTTACACTGTGCAACACATCTAGCTTGTTTCATCTATCTTGTTCCTTCTCCTTGTTTTTTGTTTTGTCTTTTTTGACAAAGGAAAAATCCCAAGAAATGTGTAATAACTGTTAAGGTATGTTCCCCGCTGTTCCCACTGAATATGGAAGAGTCACACCTCCATAGAAATATCTTGTCTTTTCTTTATATATTTAGTGGATAACACCATTTTTGTTTCACAGTCAACTGTTGGAAAACTCAGCAGAGATGGTATGTGGATCTTGTATAAAAACTGAAACACTCATAGTTGATTATGTTGCTATCTACGTTAAACAATTCTTTATACAAGATATATATGCTGGGTTTTGAAAAAAACACAAATATTTCTTTACAATTATCAATGAAGGCGTATTAAAGTAACAAAATAAATATTTTGAAAATTTTGTAAATATCAAGATTTAAAGGGACACACAGCAATCTGGTGTATTTGTAAATACAATTTTTTTTTTTTTGAAAGACCCTCAGATTGCAGAGAGCCCCTTCTATCAAAATTGTATTTTAAATCTTCTTTGGAATATTGTAAAGAAATATAAAAAAAACTCCCCATTTATATAGTTTCTAATCAAGATATGCATTTTTTTTTTCTTCTAAATATTTTGAAAACTGTTCATATATAATAAATATTATGCATATTACATCTATATTTGTACGGTTTGTTGAGGGGTGGCCCACCCCGACCCTTACAGACCTATTACGGGGTGAATAAATGGATTACCATTAATTTGGTGATCGAAATTAAAAAAAAAAAAAATAATAATAATTACCTGAATAGTTAAAGCAACTTGTTTTAACATATTACCAGTTGATGATTATACTGCTCCATTAATACATCTAAAGCTAATGTTGAACAAAAAAAATAATATTGAAAACTCCAAATTGTATTTAATTATATCCAAGCAGATTGGGGTCAAGCGGATACTGATACTGGATACTGATACTGGATACTGATACTGGATACTGGATACTGGATGTATACATCAAGGTGATACTGGATACTGATACTGATACTGGATACTGTTACTGGATACTGATAATGGATGTATACATCAAGGTGATACTGGATACTGATACTGGATACTGGATACTGATACTGGATGCTGATACTGGATACTGATACTGGATACTGGATACTGATACTGGATGTATACATCAAGCTGATACTGAATACTGATACTGGATACTGTTACTAGATACTGGATGTATACATCAAGCTGATACTGGATACCGATACTGGATACTGATACTGGATACTGGATGTATACATCAAGGTGATACTGGATACTGATACTGGATACTGATACTGGATGTATACATCAAGGTGATACTGATACTGGATACTGATACTGGATACTGGATGTATACATCGAGGTGATACTGGATACTGATACTGGATACTGGATACTGGATACTGGATGTATACATCAAGCTGATACTGGATACTGGATACTGATACTGGATACTGGATACTGATACTGGATGTATACATCAAGGTGATACTGATACTGGATACTGGATACTGGATGTATACATCAAGGTGATACTGATACTGGATACTGGATACTGATACAGGATACTGATACTGGATGTATACATCAAGGTGATACTGATAGTGATACTGGATAGTGATACTGGATACTGATACTGGATAGTGATACTGGATACTGGATACTGGATACTGGATGTATACATCAAGCTGATACTGGATACTGATACTGGATACTGGATACTGATACTGGATGTATACATCAAGGTGATACTGATACTGGATACTGGATGTATACATCAAGGTGATACTGATACTGATACTGGATACTGGATACTGATACTGGATACTGGTACTGGATACTGATACTGGATAGTGATACTGGATAGTGATACTGGATAGTGATACTGGATAGTGATACTGGATGTATACATCAAGGTGATACTGATACTGATACTGGATACTGGATACTGATACTGGATACTGGTACTGGATACTGATACTGGATAGTGATACTGGATAGTGATACTGGATAGTGATACTGGATGTATACATCAAGGTGATACTGATACTGATACTGGATACTGGATACTGATACTGGATACTGGTACTGGATAGTGATACTGGATAGTGATACTGGATAGAGATACTGGATAGTGATACTGGATGTATACATCAAGGTGATACTGATACTGATACTGGATACTGGATACTGATACTGGATACTGGTACTGGATACTGATACTGGATACTGGATACTGATACTGGATACTGATACTAGATACTGATACTGGATGTATACATCAAGGTGATACTGGAAACTGATACTGATACTGGATACTGATACTGGAAGTATACATCAAGCTGATACTGGATACTGATACTGATACTGGATACTGACACTGGATACTGGATGTATACATCAAGCTGATACTGGATACTGATACTGATACTGGATACTGGATGTATACATCAAGCTGATACTGGATACTGATACTGGATACTGGATACTGATACTGGATGTATACATCAAGGTGATACTGATACTGATACTGGATACTGTTACTGGATACTGGATGTATACATCAAGGTGATACTGGATACTGATACTGGATACTGATATTGGATACTGACACTGGATGTATACATCAAGGTGATACTGGATACTGATACTGGATACTGTTACTGGATACTGATACTGGATGTATACATCAAGGTGATACTGATACTGATACTGATACTGGATACTGTTACTGGATACTGATACTGGATACTGATACTGGATGTATACATCAAGGTGATACTGATACTGATACTGATACTGGATACTGTTACTGGATACTGATACTGGATGTATACATCAAGGTGATACTGATACTGATACTGGATGTATAAATCAAGGTGATACGTTAAATGCTTGATGCATACTTCAAGGTTGCAGTGTTCCCCTGATTAGATTTTCACCTTTCATAATATACTGACACTGCATTAAGATGAGAAACTGAAAAAACATCAAAAAAATACTTACCCTATAGATTTTATTTTGAAGTTCTCCAAATCAAACTCTGTGATAACTACTTTCTGAAATTGGAAAAAAGTTGAATAAATGCACATGGGACTTGATTGTCCCCAGTTCTCAGGTTATCAGTTGCTTAGAAAATGTAGGAACCAAATTGTTTAATCTAAATAGAAGGCCATGGTGTACATGTCGAGCCCTATTGTGAAGAAGTCCAGATTTTTTTTTTGTTTGACCAACACCAATGTCAATCCCAAGAGACATTTGTTCCTTACATACTTAATATTTAATTTAATTTATGTCATTAACAGTGGAGGAAAATACAAATGCTGTAGCCCTATGTTTCGTTAAAAGTAGGTCACTATATTTCTTTCATAGTAGGTCACAGCAACCCAACATTCTGCACATGATGTTACATGTATATATTAAACATTCTGGTCAAGTTTGGTGAAAATCATGCCAGAAAGAAGCAAGATACGCATGTCGTAGCGGAGACCTGACGTGACCTATATTTCGTCGGAAGTATGTCACAGCGACTCAAAATTGTGTATGTGATGTTGGATTCATATAATGAACATTCTGTTGGAGTTTGGTTAAAATCCTGCAAGTAACGAAGAAGATATTAAGAAATGAAAATCGGATGCACGAATGGACTAACTGACTGATACACATACTCGGACGACATTGTGATCGCTAAGACGAGATCTGTAAACGGGGCTTGACAAAAAAAGTAAGTCAGTGAAGGTACTTACATAACACTTTATGTAGATGTATTTGTGTATGAAATTTAAAAAGGGTCTGGGACTTTAATAGTATGATAGAGGTTTGGATGCTCTACAGCTATTATTGTATGATAGAAGTTTGGATGCTCTACAGCTATTATTGTGTGAGAAATGGAGTAAAGGTGAAGGTCATTCACATTGTCCTCCTTATGGTTAACATGTTTCTGTCATGTAGATGTGTGTATGATTGAAGTGTTTTAAAGTTGGAAAGCTGTATGGTAGTAACTAAGTGAGAAATGGACTAAATAAGCAAAGTAGGTCAAGGTCATTGTGAAGGTCATTGTGTCATTGTGCATGACCTTGTAAATTAACAAAGGTCAAAAAGTTGATGAAGGTCATTCCCACTGACACCTGACCTACTGTTGGTACTTCTGTCATTTAGATGTATACTGACCTACTGTTGGTACTGCTGTCATTTAGATGTACTCTGACCTACTGTTGGTACTGCTGTAATTTAGATGTAGACTGACCTACTACTGTTGGTACTGCTGTCATTTAGATGTATATTGACCTACTGTTGGTACTGCTATCATTTAGATGTAGACTGACCTACTACTGTTGGTACTGCTGTCATTTAGATGTATACTGACCTACTACTGTTGGTACTGCTGTCATTTAGATGTATACTGACCTACTACTGTTGGTACTGCTATCATTTAGATGTACACTGACCTACTGTTGGTACTGCTGTCATTTAGATGTACACTGACCTACTACTGTTGGTACTGCTGTCACTTAGATGTACACTGACCTACTGTTGGTACTGCTGTCATTTAGATGTACACTGACCTACTGTTGGTACTGCTGTCAATTAGATGTACACTGACCTACTGTTGGTACTGCTGTCATTTAGATGTACACTGACCTACTGTTGGTACTGCTGTCAATTAGATGTACACTGACCTACTGTTGGTACTGCTGTCATTTAGATGTACACTGACCTACTATTGGTACTGCTGTCATTTAGATGTATACTGACCTACTGTTGGTACTGCTGTCAATTAGATGTACACTGACCTACTGTTGGTACTGCTGTCATTTAGATGTACACTGACCTACTATTGGTACTGCTGTCATTTAGATGTACACTGACCTACTGTTGGTACTGCTGTCAATTAGATGTACACTGACCTACTGTTGGTACTGCTGTCATTTAGATGTATACTGACCTACTACTGTTGGTACTGCTGTCATTTAGATGTATACTGACCTACTACTGTTGGTACTGCTGTCATTTAGATGTATACTGACCTACTGTTGGTACTGCTGTCATTTAGATGTATACTGACCTACTGTTGGTACTGCTGTCATTTAGATGTATACTGACCTACTGTTGGTACTGCTGTCATTTAGATGTACACTGACCTACTACTGTTGGTACTGCTGTCATTTAGATGTATACTGACCTACTGTTGGTACTGCTGTCATTTAGATGTATACTGACCTACTACTGTTGGTACTGCTGTCATTTAGATGTATACTGACCTACTGTTGGTACTGCTGTCATTTAGATGTATACTGACCTACTGTTGGTACTGCTGTCATTTAGATGTATACTGACCTACTACTGTTGGTACTGCTGTCATTTAGATGTATACTGACCTACTGTTGGTACTGCTGTCATTTAGATGTACACTGACCTACTACTGTTGGTACTGCTGTCATTTAGATGTATACTGACCTACTGTTGGTACTGCTGTCATTTAGATGTACACTGACCTACTGTTGGTACTGCTGTCATTTAGATGTACACTGACCTACTACTGTTGGTACTGCTGTCATTTAGATGTACACTGACCTACTGTTGGTACTGCTGTCATTTAGATGTACACTGACCTACTGTTGGTACTGCTGTCATTTAGATGTACACTGACCTGATGTTGGTACTGCTGTCATTTAGAACTGACCTGCTGTTGGTACTGTTGTCATTTAGATGTACACTGACCTGATGTTGGTACTGCTGTCATTTAGAACTGACCTACTGTTGGTACTGCTGTCATTTAGATGTACACTGACCTGATGTTGGTACTGCTGTCATTTAGAACTGACCTACTGTTGGTACTGCTGTCATTTAGATGTACACTGACCTACTGTTGGTATGCTGTCATTTAGATGTATACTGACCTACTGTTGGTACTGCTGTCATTTAGATGTACACTGACCTAGGCCACCATTAAAAAATTGTTTGTTTGCAGTTTCCGACCCATGGCTTTTAGGGTCGGGTCGGTAGGTAGGGATATTTTTTTTTTTTTAAAACATTTTTATTATTAACGCATGCCCATCGACGGCATGCAAATATCGTGTGCTTCACTAGTATTATCCATAGATTTTTTTTTTTAAAAAGGGTTGAGTTAAATATTGACAGAACATGCAAGAAAAAAGAAACAAAAAAACTTGAAAAAAAAATACTTAAAAAATTTAAAAAGATATAAAAAAAATAAAAATAAAAAAAATAAAAAAATTAAAAAAATTGTTTGGGTCGGCGGATTTGCCGTGGGTCGGTCGCAAACTGCAAACAAACAATATTTTAATTTAGGCCCTACTGTTGGTACTGCTGTCATTTAGATGTATACTGACCTACTGTTGGTATGCTGTCATTTAGATGTACACTGACCTACTGTTGGTACTGCTGTCACTTAGATGTACACTGACCTACTGTTGGTACTGCTGTCATTTAGATGTACACTGACATACTGTTGGTACTGCTGTCATTTAGATGTATACTGACCTACTGTTGGTACTGCTGTCATTTAGATGTACACTGACCTACTGTTGGTACTGCTGTCATTTAGATGTACACTGACCTACTGTTGGTATGCTGTCATTTAGATGTACACTGACCTACTACTGTTGGTACTGCTGTCATTTAGATGTACACTGACCTACTGTTGGTACTGCTGTCATTTAGATGTACACTGACCTACTGTTGGTACTGCTGTCATTTAGATGTACACTGACCTACTGTTGGTACTGCTGTCATTTAGATGTACACTGACCTACTGTTGGTATGCTGTCATTTAGATGTACACTGACCTACTACTGTTGGTACTGCTGTCATTTAGATGTACACTGACCTACTGTTGGTACTGCTGTCATTTAGATGTACACTGACCTACTGTTGGTACTGCTGTCATTTAGATGTATACTGACCTACTGTTGGTATGCTGTCATTTAGATGTATACTGACCTACTGTTGGTATGCTGTCATTTAGATGTATACTGACCTACTGTTGGTATGCTGTCATTTAGATGTATACTGACCTACTGTTGGTACTGCTGTAATTAAGATGTATACTGACCTACTGTTGGTATGCTGTCATTTAGATGTACACTGACCTACTGTTGGTATGCTGTCATTTATATGTATACTGACCTACTGTTGGTACTGCTGTCAATTAGATGTACACTGACCTACTGTTGGTACTGCTGTCATTTAGATGTACACTGACCTACTGTTGGTACTGCTGTCATTTAGATGTATACTGACCTACTGTTGGTATGCTGTCATTTAGATGTATACTGACCTACTGTTGGTATGCTGTCATTTAGATGTATACTGACCTACTGTTGGTATGCTGTCATTTAGATGTATACTGACCTACTGTTGGTACTGCTGTAATTAAGATGTATACTGACCTACTGTTGGTATGCTGTCATTTAGATGTACACTGACCTACTGTTGGTATGCTGTCATTTATATGTATACTGACCTACTGTTGGTACTGCTGTCAATTAGATGTACACTGACCTACTGTTGGTACTGCTGTCATTTAGATGTATACTGACCTACTGTTGGTATGCTGTCATTTAGATGTACACTGACCTACTGTTGGTACTGCTGTCAATTAGATGTACACTGACCTACTGTTGGTACTGCTGTCATTTATATGTACACTGACCTACTGTTGGTACTGCTGTCATTTATATGTATACTGACCTACTGTTGGTACTGCTGTCAATTAGATGTACACTGACCTACTGTTGGTACTGCTGTCATTTAGATGTATACTGACCTACTGTTGGTATGCTGTCATTTAGATGTACACTGACCTACTGTTGGTACTGCTGTCATTTATATGTACACTGACCTACTGTTGGTACTGCTGTCAATTAGATGTACACTGACCTACTGTTGGTACTGCTGTCATTTATATGTACACTGACCTACTGTTGGTACTGCTGTCATTTAGATGTACACTGACCTACTGTTGGTACTGCTGTCATTTAGATGTATACTGACCTACTGTTGGTACTGCTGTCATTTAGATGTACACTGACCTACTGTTGGTACTGCTGTCACTTAGATGTACACTGACCTACTGTTGGTACTGCTGTCATTTAGATGTACACTGACATACTGTTGGTATGCTGTCATTTAGATGTACACTGACATACTGTTGGTACTGCTGTCATTTAGATGTATACTGACCTACTGTTGGTATGCTGTCATTTAGATGTACACTGACCTACTGTTGGTACTGCTGTCATTTAGATGTACACTGACCTACTGTTGGTACTGCTGTCATTTAGATGTACACTGACCTACTGTTGGTATGCTGTCATTTAGATGTACACTGACCTACTGTTGGTACTGCTGTCATTTAGATGTACACTGACCTACTGTTGGTACTGCTGTCATTTAGATGTACACTGACCTACTGTTGGTATGCTGTCATTTAGATGTATACTGACCTACTGTTGGTACTGCTGTCATTTAGATGTATACTGACCTACTGTTGGTATGCTGTCATTTAGATTTACACTGACCTACTGTTGGTACTGCTGTCACTTAGATGTACACTGACCTACTGTTGGTACTGCTGTCATTTAGATGTATACTGACCTACTGTTGGTATGCTGTCATTTAGATGTACACTGACCTACTGTTGGTACTGTTGTCATTTAGATGTACACTGACCTACTGTTGGTACTGCTGTCATTTAGATGTACACTGACCTACTGTTGGTATGCTGTCATTTAGATGTATACTGACCTACTGTTGGTACTGCTGTCAATTAGCTGTACACTGACCTACTGTTGGTACTGCTGTCATTTAGATGTATACTGACCTACCGTTGGTATGCTGTCATTTAGATGTACACTGACCTACTGTTGGTACTGCTGTCACTTAGATGTACACTGACCTACTGTTGGTACTTCTGTCATTTAGATGTATACTGACCTACTGTTGGTATGCTGTCATTTAGATGTACACTGACCTACTGTTGGTACTGCTGTCATTTCGATGTACACTGATCTACTGTTTGTACTGCTGTCATTTAGATGTACACTGACCTACTGTTGGTACTGCTGTCACTTAGATGTACACTGACCTACTGTTGGTACTGCTGTCATTTAGATGTACACTGACCTACTGTTGGTACTGCTGTCACTTAGATGTAAACTGACCTACTGTTGGTACTGCTGTCATTTAGATGTACACTGACCTACTGTTGGTACTGCTGTCACTTAGATGTACACTGACCTACTGTTGGTACTGCTGTCATTTAGATGTACACTGACCTACTGTTGGTACTGCTGTCACTTAGATGTACACTGACCTACTGTTGGTACTGCTGTCACTTAGATGTAAACTGACCTACTGTTGGTACTGCTGTCATTTAGATGTACACTGACCTACTGTTGGTACTGCTGTCACTTAGATGTACACTGACCTACTGTTGGTACTGCTGTCATTTAGATGTATACTGACCTACTGTTGGTACTGCTGTCATTTAGATGTATACTGACCTACTGTTGGTATGCTGTCATTTAGATTTACACTGACCTACTGTTGGTACTGCTGTCACTTAGATGTACACTGACCTACTGTTGGTACTGCTGTCACTTAGATGTACACTGACCTACTGTTGGTACTGCTGTCATTTAGATGTACACTGACCTACTACTGTTGGTACTGCTGTCATTTAGATGTACACTGACCTACTGTTGGTACTGCTGTCATTTAGTTGTACACTGACCTACTGTTGGTACTGCTGTCATTTAGATGTACACTGACCTACTGTTGGTACTGCTGTCATTTAGATGTACACTGACCTACTGTTGGTACTGCTGTCATTTAGATGTATACTGACCTACTGTTGGTACTGCTGTCATTTAGATGTATACTGACCTACTGTTGGTACTGCTGTCATTTAGATGTACACTGACCTACTGTTGTTACTGCTGTCACTTAGATGTACACTGACCTACTGTTGGTACTGCTGTCACTTAGATGTACACTGACCTACTGTTGGTATGCTGTCATTTAGATGTACACTGACCTACTGTTGGTATGCTGTCACTTAGATGTACACTGACCTACTGTTGGTATGCTGTCATTTAGATGTACACTGACCTACTGTTGTTACTGCTGTCACTTAGATGTACACTGACCTACTGTTGGTACTGCTGTCACTTAGATGTACACTGACCTACTGTTGGTACTGCTGTCATTTAGATGTATACTGACCTACTGTTGGTATGCTGTCATTTAGATGTACACTGACCTACTGTTGGTACTGCTGTCATTTAGATGTATACTGACCTACTGTTGGTACTGCTGTCATTTAGATGTACACTGACCTACTGTTGTTACTGCTGTCACTTAGATGTACACTGACCTACTGTTGGTACTGCTGTCACTTAGATGTACACTGACCTACTGTTGGTACTGCTGTCATTTAGATGTACACTGACCTACTGTTGTTACTGCTGTCACTTAGATGTACACTGACCTACTGTTGGTACTGCTGTCATTTAGATGTACACTGACCTACTGTTGGTACTGCTGTCATTTAGATGTACACTGACCTACTGTTGTTACTGCTGTCACTTAGATGTACACTGACCTACTGTTGGTACTGCTGTCACTTAGATGTACACTGACCTACTGTTGGTACTGCTGTCATTTAGATGTACACTGACCTACTGTTGGTACTGCTGTCATTTAGATGTACACTGACCTACTGTTGTTACTGCTGTCATTTAGATGTATACTGACCTACTGTTGGTACTGCTGTCATTTAAATGTATACATTTGTGAAATTTGAAAGTTCTACAGCTTCCAGCGTCCAATAAATGGAGTGAACAAATGACTTGAATGTCATTTGTTTCCCTAAAGACTGATGATCAGACGGACAGACAAGAGTAACACTATAACTATGGTTGCTCCACTGTCGAGGCAAGGCATAAAAATAGTATATCCAACAAAAATAGTAACTTGTAATCCTCAATAACTTTCATGAAGAAATATTATTACAGATGCATTTTTATAACTTTAAAACTTTTGAGCATATTTTATCCCATGAGGTAGTATACACACATTGTGCACAGATTGTTACGTTTACAAACGAAGCAGTTAATGGGACAGAAGGTAATTTTGGATGTCATTTTATTACCAGTTGTCATTTATTGACCAATACTTTTCAATTTAAAAATATGTTCTGCATGGTTGATATCTGTATTAAACAGAAATAGAATTTTTCCTTCATGACATTTTAAGATGTACAATAAATGCCGAGGTAAACCGTCTGCTTTTGCACAGCCGAATAAAGCATTTTCATTAGGTCACCCTTTTAGCAGACCGAAAAGTGCATATTGCATGAATATGTTTTGATGGCCAAAATATTTATTAACATTTTTTTTGCATATAAATGCAACTTTTATATTGTACATGTATGACCCGGAGGTGCATTAACACAATTCTATATTCTGAACACTCCACTAGTGGTAACAGTATGCTTTCTGATGTTATGTGATGTTAGGAGATAGAAATAGAATTTATGAAACTTGTTGGCAATTAGATATCATTTTTGCCAACTCGTTCAAATAAAAATAAATGACCACTAGTGTAAGAAATTCAATTTACGATATACTTACCTTAGGAAAAAAGAACGGATCTGCAGAAAATATAAATAACCACTCGTCCATGAAGTGAAATAACAACGATTCTAAATCATCTCCTGAAAAAGTGAGACAAAGATTTATTTAGAGATGAACGCTAATTGGCAAAGTAAGCAAACATTGTTTAGAACCTGGGTTCAAGCCTCAACAGTGCCACTGAATTTTATCAGAGTGTTCTTAGGAAGAAGCTTTCCCTTAACCTCGTCTGTCAGATGGTGAAGTAAACTGGACGGTCCAGTATATCGAAGTCTTTAACCAAGCACGTTAATGAACCAGGCTCACTGATTCCTACGAAACCTACACCTCTCTTCTAGGATGGCTCTTAATTATGAATATGTACGTGTTGATAAGCTGTTAAACAGCATTAAACTGAATTGTTTTAAAAATGATTGCAGTTGAGTATAGAAAAGATAAATTTATGGCCATGATTTCAAATGATAACGGCTAATAACAAAAAAATAACGCAACAAGTTGCATTACTTTCTGATTACCCGTCATATGGAAGGATTTGAAAAGATGCTTTTTTCCTTCAGATTTATTCTCGTCCGTCGGATGGCGACGTAAACTGGGCGGTCCCGTGTATCGGTCTATCCTCCGAGCATGTTAAAGAACCATAGGAACCTATTCGATAATAAGAGTAGGGCACGGTTCCCAGATTCCTATGTATCCTTCCCCTCTCTCTGGGGCGGCTCTAAATAACATATACTGTGTTGATGAGCCATTAAACAACATTCAATTCAATTCAGATTTCTCAGGGTTAAATCAGTGAACTTTTGTTTACTCAATGCATTAGCATGTTAAAGACATAACACCGTGATGAAAAGATCACAGACATTTTATGGCTAGAGACGATAACAAAACATGTTAATCCTCTACTGTGGAAAATATTTTTAGAGGCCCTTACAGAATTTTATGTAAGACTACAATGTGCAATGTTTCTTATAATAGAAAAATTTGTTCATCTATTTTTCGAATAAAAACATTACATTTTCAGTATGGACTCTTATTTAGTGGAATCTTTTAATAACACACTGAACATTTTTCACAACAAAAGGATAGGATCTTTTGGTGAAATACATAACAATTTAAGCACAAATGTAGCTGTGTGTCATTGGAACGAGAACATAAGTTTGGACAGCGCACGTCGATCGTATGAATACAGAAATCGTATTTGGTCAAGATGGGTCAGTTCATTGTTTAAAGACCATTCTAGAAGACGAAATGTAAGTTTACACATATTATTAAATTAACACTAAAATGCATGTTGTCTTTAAACTTAACCAAGATCAATACTATTTTTTTTCTAAAAATCATGAAATTAAATCATGCTGGTACTGTCACACATAAAATTTAGAAATAATTAAGAAATCGGGTTTAAAATTGTTTGTCGGGGCCTCATAATAATAACAGTACATACCAATCTCCAGTTTTGTATGAAAATCATCACACTTGCCAAAATGCATGAGAAAAGCAAGTATAATTATTCTCCTGGTTTTTCTACAGGCTGGTATTTTGCCTTTAATTAAGTTATTAGAAGTGGAGAGGAACCCCACTTCCCTTACTATCTATTGATGTTTGGCACAGCCTCGCATCATATAATTTTATCCAGCTTATTTAATAAAAGGCACATGCAAGATCCTTTATTTATGTCCCTTTTGTGCATGGCCATTACTCATTCATAATTTTAAGTGTTTAAAGTATAACACAATAGGATTATTACTATAGTAACATGTTCTGGAAGTTTGTTTCACCTCACGTAGGTATATGCCAGATCCGGATCACAAGAGAGGAAAAGAAGGTACTGGGTATATAATTACTGATACGTATATAATTATTGACAGGTATATAATTATTGACAGGTATATAATTATTGATATGTATATAATTATTGACAGGTATATAATTTCTGATAGATATATAATTATTGATAGGTATATATTTATTGACAGGTATATAATTACTGATATGTATATAATTACTGATAGGTATATAATTATTGATAGGTATATATTTATTGACAGGTATATAATTACTGATAGGTATATAATTATTGATAGGTATATAATTACTGATATGTATATAATTATTGACAGGTATATAATTACTGATAGGTATATAATTATTGATAGGTATATAATTATTGACAGGTATATAATTACTGACATGTATATAATTATTGACAGGTATATAATTATTGACAGGTATATAATTACTGATAGGTATATAATTACTGATAGGTATATAATTATTGATAGGTATATAATTATTGACAGGTATATAATTACTGATATGTATATAATTATTGACAGGTATATAATTATTGATATGTATATAATTATTGACAGGTATATAATTACTGATAGGTATATAATTATTGACAGGTATATAATTACTGATAGGTATATAATTATTGACAGGTATATAATTACTGATAGGTATATAATTATTGATAGGTATATAATTACTGACAGGTATATAATTATTGACAGGTATATAATTACTGATAGGTATATAATTACTGATAGGTATATAATTATTGATATGTATATAATAATTGACAGGTATATAATTATTGATAGGTATATAATTATTGACAGGTATATAATTACTGATATGTATATAATTATTGACAGGTATATAATTATTGACAGGTATATAATTACTGATAGGTATATAATTATTGATAGGTATATAATAACTGACAGGTATATAATTATTGATAGGTATATAATTACTGACAGGTATATAATTATTGACAGGTATATAATTATTGATAGGTATATATTTATTGACAGGTATATAATTATTGATATGTATATAATTATTGACAGGTATATAATTACTGATAGGTATATAATTATTGACAGGTATATAATTACTGACAGGTATATAATTATTGACAGGTATATAATTATTGATAGGTATATATTTATTGACAGGTATATAATTATTGATATGTATATAATTATTGACAGGTATATAATTACTGATAGGTATATAATTATTGACAGGTATATAATTACTGATAGGTATATAATTATTGATAGGTATATAATTATTGACAGGTATATAATTACTGATAGGTATATAATTACTGATAGGTATATAATTACTGATAGGTATATAATTACTGACAGGCATATAATTATTGACAGGTATATAATTATTGACAGGTATATAATTACTGATAGGTATATAATTATTGATATGTATATAATTATTGACAGGTATATAATTATTGATAGGTATATAATTATTGACAGGTATATAATTACTGATATGTATATAATTATTGACAGGTATATAATTATTGACAGGTATATAATTATTGATAGGTATATAATTACTGACAGGTATATAATTATTGACAGGTATATAATTACTGATAGGTATATAATTATTGATAGGTATATATTTATTGACAGGTATATAATTATTGATAGGTATATAATTATTGATATGTATATAATTATTGATAGGTATATAATTATTGATATGTATATAATTATTGACAGGTATATAATTATTGATAGGTATATAATTATTGACAGGTATATAATTACTGATATGTATATAATTATTGACAGGTATATAATTATTGATAGGTATATAATTATTGACAGGTATATAATTACTGATATGTATATAATTATTGACAGGTATATAATTATTGATAGGTATATAATTATTGACAGGTATATACTTATTGATAGGTATATAATTATTGACAGGTATATAATTACTGATAGGTATATAATTATTGATATGTATATAATTATTGACAGGTATATAATTACTGATAGGTATATAATTATTGACAGGTATATAATTATTGATAGGTATATTATTATTGACAGGTATATAATTACTGATATGTATATAATTATTGACAGGTATATAATTATTGACAGTTATATAATTACTGATAGGTATATAATTATTGATATGTATATAATTATTGACAGGTATATAATTACTGATAGGTATATAATTATTGACAGGTATATAATTATTGATATGTATATAACTATTGACAGGTATATAATTATTGATAGGTATATAATTATTGACAGGTATATAATTACTGATATGTATATAATTATTGACAGGCATATAATTATTGACAGGTATATAATTATTGACAGGTATATAATTACTGATAGGTATATAATTATTGATAGGTATATAATTACTGACAGGTATATAATTATTGACAGGTATATAATTATTGATAGGTATATATTTATTGACAGGTATATAATTACTGATAGGTATATAATTATTGATAGGTATATAATTATTGACAGGTATATAATTACTGATAGGTATATAATTATTGACAGGTATATAATTATTGATATGTATATAACTATTGACAGGTATATAATTATTGATAGGTATATAATTATTGACAGGTATATAATTACTGATATGTATATAATTATTGACAGGCATATAATTATTGACAGGTATATAATTATTGACAGGTATATAATTACTGATAGGTATATAATTATTGATAGGTATATAATTACTGACAGGTATATAATTATTGACAGGTATATAATTATTGATAGGTATATATTTATTGACAGGTATATAATTACTGATAGGTATATAATTATTGATAGGTATATAATTATTGATAGGTATATATTTATTGACAGGTATATAATTACTGATAGGTATATAATTATTGATAGGTATATAATTATTGACAGGTATATAATTATTGACAGGTATATAATTATTGATATGTATATAATTATTGACAGGTATATAATTACTGATAGGTATATAATTATTGATATGTATATAATTATTGACAGGTATATAATTACTGACAGGTATATCATTACTGATAGGTATATAATTATTGATATGTATATAATTATTGACAGGTATATAATTATTGACAGGTATATAATTATTGATATGTATATAATTATTGACAGGTATATAATTACTGATAGGTATATAATTATTGATAGGTATATATTTATTGACAGGTATATAATTACTGATATGTATATAATTACTGATAGGTATATAATTATTGATAGGTATATAATTACTGATAGGTATATAATTATTGACGGTATATAATTACTGATAGGTATATTAATTATTGATAGGTATATAATTATGATAGGTATATATTTATTGACAGGTATTACTGACAGGTATATATTATTGATAGGTATATAATTATTGACAGGTATATAATTACTGATAGTATATAATTATTGATAGGTATATAATTACTGACAGGTATATAATTATTGACAGGTATATAATTATTGACAGGTATATAATTATTGATAGGTAATATATTTATTGACAGGGTATATAATTACTTATAGGTATATAATTATTGATAGGTATATATTTATTGACAGGTATAATAATTACTGATAGGTATATAATTATTGATAGGTATATAATTATGAGATAGGTATATACTTATTGACAGGTATATAATTACTGATAGGTATATAATTATTGATAGGTATATATTTATTGACAGGTATATAATTACTGATAGGTATATAATTATTGATAGGTATATAATTATTGATAGGTATATATTTATTGACAGGTATATAATTACTGATAGGTATATAATTATTGATATGTATATAATTATTGACAGGTATATAATTATTGACAGGTATATAATTATTGATATGTATATAATTATTGACAGGTATATAATTACTGATAGGTATATAATTATTGATATGTATATAATTATTGACAGGTATATAATTACTGACAGGTATATCATTACTGATAGGTATATAATTATTGATATGTATATAATTATTGACAGGTATATAATTACTGATAGGTATATAATTATTGATAGGTATATATTTATTGACAGGTATATAATTATTGATAGGTATATATTTATTGACAGGTATATATTTATTGACAGGTATATAATTACTGATATGTATATAATTATTGACAGGTATATAATTACTGACAGGTATATAATTATTGACAGGTATATAATTACTGATAGGTATATAATTATTGATAGGTATATAATTACTGATATGTATATAATTACTGACAGGTATATAATTACTGATAGGTATATAATTACTGATAGGTATATAATTATTGACAGGTATATAATTACTGATAGGTATATAATTACTGATAGGTATATAATTACTGATAGGTATATAATTATTGACAGGTATATAATTATTGACAGGTATATAATTACTGATAGGTATATAATTACTGATAGGTATATAATTACTGATAGGTATATAATTACTGATAGGTATATAATTATTGACAGGTATATAATTATTGATAGGTATATAATTATTGATAGGTATATAATTATTGACAGGTATATATTTATTGATAGGTATATAATTACTGATAGGTATATAATTACTGATAGGTATATAATTATTGACAGGTATATAATTATTGATAGGTATAATTACTGATATGTATATAATTATTGATAGGTATATAATTTATTGATAGGTATATAATTATTGACAGGTATATAATTATTGATAGTATATAATTATTGATAGGTATATAATTATTTATATGTATATAATTATTGATAGGTATATAATTATTGATATGTATATAATTATTGATAGGTATATAACTTATTGACAGGTATATAATTATTGATAGGTATATAATTACTGACAGGTATATAATTACTGACAGGTATATAAATTATTGATATGTATATAATTATTGACAGGTATATAATTACTGATAGGTATATAATTACTGATATGTATATAATTACTGACAGGTATATAATTACTGATAGGTATATAATTACTGATAGGTATATAATTATTGACAGGTAATATAATTACTGATAGGTATATATTATTGATATGTATATAATTATTGACAGGTATATAATTACTGATAGGTATATAATTATTGACAGGTATATAATTACTGATAGGTATATAATTTTGACAGGTATATAATTACTGATAGGTATATAATTATTGATAGGTATATAATTATTGATAGGTATATAATTATTGACAGGTATATAATTATTGACAGGTAATATAATTACTGATAGGATATATAATTACTGATAGGTATATAATTACTGATAGGTATATAATTATTGACAGGTATATAATTATTTGATAGGTATATAATTATTGACAGGTATATAATTACTGATATGTATATAATTTATTGACAGGTATATAAGTATTGACAGGTATATAATTATTGACAGGTATATAATATTGATAGGTATATAATTATTGATATGTATATATTATTGACAGGTATATAATTACTGATTAGGTATATAATTATTGGACAGGTATATAATTCTGATAGGTATATAATTATTGACAGGTATATAATTACTGATAGGGTATATAATTACTGATAGGTATATAATTATTGATATGTATATAATTATTGACAGTATATAATTACTGTAGGTATATAATTATTGACAGGTATATAATTACTGATAGGTATATAATTATTGATATGTATATAATTATTGATATGTATATAATTATTGACAGGTATATAATTACTGATAGGTATATAATTATTGACAGGTATATAATTACTGATAGGTATATAATTATTGACAGGTATATAATTATTGACATTATTGACAGGTATATAATTATTGAAAGGTATATAATTATTGACTATATTAATTATTGACAGGTATATAATTATTGACAGGTATATAATTACTGATAGGTATATAATTATTGACAGGTATATAATTACTGATAGGTATATATTATTGACAGGTATATAATTATTGACAGGTATATAATTATTGACCAGGTATATAATTATTGACTATATAATTATTGACAGGTATATAATTATTGATAGGTATATAATTATTGACAGGTATATAATTACTGATATGTATATAATTATTGACAGGTAAATAATTATTGATAGGTATATAAATTATTGACAGGTATATAATTATTGATAGGTATATAATTATTGACAGGTATATAATTACTGGTAGGTATATAATTATTGATATGTATATAATTATTGACAGGTATATAATTACTGATAGGTATATAAATACTGATAGTATATAATTATTGACTAGTTATATAATTATTGATATGTATATAATTATTGACAGGTATATAATTATTGACAGGTATATAATTATTGACAGGTATATAATTATTGACAGGTATATAATTACTGATAGGTATATAAATATTGATAGGTATATAATTACTGACAGGTATATAATTATTGACAGGTATATAAATTACTGATAGGTATATAATTATTGATAGTATATATTTATTGACAGGTATATAATTACTGATAGTATATAATTATTGATGATATAATTATTGATAGGTATATAATTTATATGACAGGTATATAATTACTGATAGGTATATAATTATTGATATGTATATAATTATTGACAGGTATATAATTATTGACAGGTATATAATTATTGACAGGTATATAATTACTGATAGGTATATAATTATTGACAGGTATATAATTATTGATAGGTATATATTACTTATAGGTATATAATTATTGACAGGTATATAATTACTGATAGGTATATAATTATTGACAGGTATATAATTACTGATAGGTATATAATTACTGATAGGTATATAATTATTGACAGGTATATAATTACTGATAGGTATATAATTATTGACAGGTATATAATTACTGATAGGTATATAATTATTGATAGGTATATAATTACTGATAGGTATATAATTATTGATAGGTATATAATTACTGATATCATTATCAGGGGTGTCATTAAGAGGCGGGAGGCGGGGATTTCTCCCTGCTACTTTGACTGGTCTACCTGGCTACTATGAATACTTTTACTAGTATTTTATACAAGTATCAATAAAAGTACCCGACTATTCTGCTCTGGGTGCCGCTTACTTATAAAGGTAATGACACCCCTGTATTATTGATAGGTATATAATAAAGAATAATATTAATACCTTCAGCTTCAATTTCTTGTTCATCTGTCATCTCAACTGTTGAAAAGTCTGTTGTCATATACTTAAACATTGCCACTACAACCTGAAATACCAATCAAAAGGAACATGGGCACGAATACATAAAATAGGAACACAGTTACGAAATTACAGAAAGTATCTTAATAGCGTTTTCAGCGCAATATACACATCATATTTTTTAATAAATCAATGTTGTGTTTAATATTTACGAAATGTTCTTACTGGGCCTGTTTAACAACTGGTGCTTTTTCGATTCTTACGGATGGGGGGAGGTGTACAGTACTGGTTCTACCCAGGAAAAGTGGGTGGGTGACTCCACCACAAAAAATCAACCATCATATATAACCTTACATGTGTTGAAAATTATGTAAAACACCATACAAACAAATTGTTTCTGAGGTTATAAGTGACCCACCAATGTATCCATAGCTAACAAAGCAGTGTGTACATGTATGTCTGCTAAGGTTCCGTTTACACGTCATAATAGGTTATATTGGGACAGCAACCTCAGAGGAAGATGAGATGATGTATGAAGTTACCCATCCGACAGGAAGCAAACCCACGCGGGGCAGAGAAATGTATCTCTTAAGCTCAAGGTCCACAGAGCTACATGTACCATACAGTTCTTAGTTCACTACCGGTATCTTTTTTAGTAACAATAACAAGGAAGACAATGAAGTTAACATACCTGTTCAAAGGCTTCTTGTAGATTATCTCCCCCTGTTTTTACTGTTAAGGAACATTTTCATCATATACAAATTAAACAAGAGGTCAAGGACCTTGAAGAGCTCTACTGACAAGAATCTGATTATTCTTTTGATAGGCAGATCAGCCATGAGGACCTATCTAAACAATTGTTGGTCTGTCGGACTAGTTCTGTCCTAATTAAATATGAGAAAAAATTATGTTAATATTTTGTAACGTGAATCCTACATGTCATATCTAACGAAAGATATATACTGGTAAACAATATACATTTATTACATAACTGTCATAATTTACATTGAACTATGAATGACATAATATCACACAAAAAAAGTTATATCGTCATATCGTCACTATGACGATATAGCTTTTTTATATCATCACTAGTGATGATATAACTTTGCCAGAACTACTTTCTTAACATATTTGTTAAAAAACATACTGGTTTAAAGTTAAAATATTTTTTAATTTCTTCTTTAGACAAACATTCATATAGATGTTTAGAACATTAGTTCAGAACAGTAAATGGAATAGCCAAATGAAAAAGAATAGAATGTTTTCATACGCTTAGAGTCTTTATTAAAATCCAATGCAGTTTTGTTAATTGGAAACATTTACGTAAAGTTATATAATAAACAGTATAATTAACAGCATAAATTTGATACTGAATTAATATCACTCGAGAAAAAATGTGGTAATTTGGTTAAAAAAACTCGTTCTTCGAACTCGTTTTTTAAACCAAATTACCACTTTTTTCCCTCGTGACATAAATTCAGTATCAAATTTATGCTGTTAATTATTCTCTATGTATTGGTGTAAACTTGTTTTATCATTGAAAATACCTGAAGTAATTACCTCCCGTTAATAATATAAAAAAAAATAATATTATTTTCATACATTATAAATCATAAAAAATAACTTAAACTCACTCACTTTAAAGCAATATTCCTGTGAATGTTTATGGAAAATCGGACTAAAAATTGTCATTCAAACAATTGTGGTAAAAGGTTCCAAATTAATACTACTAACAGTTTTACAGGAGTAGAGATCACAAACTTTTTCTTTTTCAAACCTATTTTAGCCATGATGGTGGCCATTTTAGATTTTGGACAGACCTGAATTTCATGCAGAATCAACAAGGCAATTATGCGCAATATGCAATCCTGTAATGTTTAAGGACATTCCACAATGCCTTCTAAAACATTTCCCCTTCCCCGATACTCCACTCTAAATATAATCTGTTATACTAACATAGCCATCAGGGCTTTTTTACCTTATGTCACCGAGGCCTGTAAAGGCCTCTTCCCAACTGAAAAATTGACTGTTTTCCCAACTGTGGCAGAAATATCTCCCATCTACATCTAATTATAATACATAATGGATGAAAACAAAAATAAAACATAGTATTGTCATATTTACTGAATTGATGAAATCAACTTTCCCAAAATGGACAGGCCTGAGCCAACATCAAAATATTTGTAAATAAAACTGTTTTGTTTTGTTCCAATCCTATTAACTTTGTACTATTTATATATGCATGTTGTTTAATATGGAAATAAACAATGATTAAACCAAAAAGATCACGGAAAAACATCTGGTATTTGACTTCTTATGCTTGCATTTACATACACATAGATATATTTTAATAATACATGAACTTATGGTATTCACTCTATCAAAATATTAGAGTCTCAATTTCAGATGTGTACGACAGTTCTTTAGTTAAAAAAACACGCAAATAGTTCTATGTGGGGCACTTCCCTTGTTAAATCCAATATTAAAGGGCAACAACAGTTAATATCAAATCTGGTCTTGGTTTTGTTATTAGGAAAAATGTGTTTATGACTAAAATAGATGGAACAATGATGTCATACAACAAAGATAATGCATGATGACCAACAATTAGTAACCTGTAAATGTCTGCCATGCTTAGCAGGCGACAATGATTACCTGTTCAATGCAGTTTGTACAAGGATACATGCATGTAACCTGAAATAAGTAGATAATAATAGAGGTTAAGGATGAAAGAAGATATATCCCAACCCAAACTATTTCAATAAGCTATGTACATGTAGCAGCATGAACATTAAGATGATGTCCTGGTATTGCTTCTCATATACTAGTGGATGCAGTGATTGCAGGCGCTAAAATGAGACGTGCACCCACACACAAAGGTGATACGGAATTCCAGACGAATCCTCTTTTTATTTTAACCCGCTAAGCTCGACTATAATAGCCTTTGCGTCCATTGTAAACCCAGATCAGCCTGCGAGTAACTCGCAGCTGATCAGATTCAGGGTTTACAATGTCCAGCTGCTGATCAGTCATTTCCCCAAAACACCCCTTTGTCACATATTAAAATGGTCTTAATTCAAAGAACATACAGTCCATTATATATATGTAGCAGGTTAAGGGTTAATATGCCTCCTACTACCTGCAGGACCTGGCATGTTGGTTGTTTTCTGTCGCAAGTTACCCTATGCACGTGCAAGTACCGAAAAATGCTTCTGATCATAGTCCATACTGCACCAGCAGACGTACAAACCTTCTTGAAGTATGCAGTAAACTTACAGTCAAGTATTTCATCATGTTATGAACATATTTTACACATCTATTTTCGTTTCTATGATTTAGGATCACTTAGTAACAACACATATTGAAATTTCTTGGAAGTTGTCGATCCCCTATATTTTTAATTGTGCTAATAATATATAATAATACAGAACACTTACTGGACATCTGCAGTATGATCCAAATCTGGAAAATAGATAATTTTAGGCTTCCTGTTACTGATTTATTACACATCAATTAGGCAATTAAATAGTTCTGAAATAGATATGAATAAAGCTCATTGATATTACATCTTATATAATTTATTAGACCTGGCACTTAAATATTAATTTAGAAAGTGGAGTCTTATAAGGATACCATATTCCCAATCAACTATACATGTATATGTTAAACTGTCAACATACTGGTGTCAGTTAAAAAAGAAAGGCGCATATGGGAACTCGAGATACAGGCTTTAACATCTATTCAAGAGTGTATGGCACTTTCAATAAACAAAGAATAGGAGGCTTAAACAAGAAAAAGAAAAAAAACTTTAAAAATTACAATTAATGAATTACTGTATTAAATTAGTTGTTTTAATTAGAAGGGTGAACACAAAACTATTGTATCTACATGTATATATAAATAAAGAGGTAACAGATGTTTCGTACCATGGACGTTTCAGATCATGGACATTTCGGACCATGTACTGGACATTTCGGACAATCTGCTGAGATGTTTTGGACAAGATTTTAAGGACATTTCAGATCATCTGATTTTTTCCCCCCGGACCATTTCTTTTTTTTCAAATTAGCAACAGATTAAACTTAACTGAACACTTGATCTCACTCAGATGTATTCATTACACATGAATACTGATTAACTTATTATTCTACTGAGTATTTAATTACTTAGAACATCTGGTTTTAATTGATTAATTATGTTACTGATTTGTTAATTAATATTTGATGTCACTCAGATGTAATCATGCATCAGATTATTAAAAATTAATTAACTTATTGATTAGTACTAACTAATTATATTAGATTAAGTTTACATGAATAGTAGTATTCTGTATTTGCTGTATAGGAGAGCATATACATAAACAAATATACACACACAATTATGTACAACTAATAATTATAGAACAAACATATATAGAAGAACAATGAGAAGGCGTATATATAACACTTCCTTACATAAATCAATTAGGCCTAAAAAAAAAATTGTGTGGTTCGGGTCACCCGCCCCTTCCTACGAATACCCGCCGACCCTGACGATTTTTTGGTCCATTTCTATAAAAATAAAAAAAAAATAAAAAAAAATATATATATATATATTATAGTACATAATTCAGTGCATCTTCTTTGCGTTCATAAAAAAAAAAAAAAAAAAAAAATCCGACCTACCCTACCTACCAATTTTGAACATGTTACCAGAACCACATTTTTTTTTTTAGGCCTTACAGTTCATCACAATTTCACATCAACAGTCAAGTGAAACAGCCTGTTATCCATATGATAAACATATATCATATAATGTTAATATTAGAACGGATATACATGCCTTTTTTAATAGTTATTGCTGACTACTTGTCTACCACAGACTTTAAATAAACAATGACATAGATATCCGTTGTTGAGTGATCCGTTGTTGAGTGAAGACAAGTTTTAACAAAGTAAATGAAAACACTTCACTGACAGTCAAACTACTTTTTTTTAAATACCATTTAGTGATTCAAAAGGTGATATCATGCATTCAAATAGGTGATATCACTGATTCAATAGGTGATATCACTGATTCAAATAGGTGATATCACGCATTCAAATAGGTGAATAGGTGATATAGGTGATATAACCGATTCAAATAGGTGATATCACTGATTCGAGTAGGTGATCTCACCCATTCATTTTGATAACAAGAGGTAATTTGATGACTTAATTTTGATAATCTGCTGCTACCTAAACAATCAGTGTTGTGTTTTTCTGTGATTTTTCTCGAAAGCAAAATATTGTCTTGGACAATAATCAATTTGAGGTAATGCTTGTAGATTTTATGTGTGTTTTACCAAAAATACAAGAACAAATGGGATAACTCCATTGCGTAGTGAACTTTTCAAAAAAAATCCTTTTTTGTTTGGTGGTCTCATTATTCTATATACATCATTTATTATTTCCTGTTTCGCTGTCTATATAATAAGGGAAAGAAAAAGGCGTACTTTTTTATTTTTGCTCAGTATATATAATAAAATGGACGTATAACGTCCTCTCTGATAATACTCTTGTGGGGAAGTCCGTATTTTTCTTGTTGTAAAACCGAATAGGTGATATCACTGATTCGAATAGGTGATATCACTGATTCAAAACGAAAGGGTGATATCACCTATCTGTCAGAGCTCTAACCTTAAACAGTTACAAGTTTTATAACTGCTGGAAGTTATTAAAATGCCAAATTACTATCTTCCTTTGGTAAGTACCCGTTTATATTACAGGATTATGAAACGAGACAAAATCTCGTAAATTCGGGGCCGTCGCGAGATTTTTGTTGGTACCTTTTTGTTGGTTTCTGCTAATAAAAAATTGCAGCAAGATCGCAAAGTAATTATTGATGCTCACATATTACTGTTTCTCAGATTGATCCGGTAAATGTGTTTTCGTTTGCTTGTTATGTTATGTTATGTTATGTTATGTTTAATTTACTTTGTAAAACAAACTTACGGAGATATTTGGTCAGCAACGGCACGCAAAAGAAAATGTGAAAACAGCGTTTTATGGTGTTGGTTGTTAACGAATTCCCAATTCAGCGAACATTTATATGAGTAAAAAAGGAATTATTTATTCAAGTAATGGAAATGTTATTGAACTAGTATATATACATTTTTAAATGAGCACTTACTTTAGAAATTTGGAGCGTGTGAAATTTGTTAATTTGTCGTGAAATGGCTTTTCTTTTTGAAATATGGCTGCATGACCCATGAGCTGGTTACGGTTTCTATCCAAAATTCATTATTATCATATGAATTGGCGTAATAGTTGAGTAATGTAAGACTATGTGATTGTATTAGTATGGTTTGACATTTCTCAAATTATGCATATTACACTTAAATAAGTCCCTGCATTTTAATCATATTTAACCAGAGTTCTATATATAACTTTCTTGTAAACAGGAATGGCTCATATTAATATTTTTGACCAGTTAAAAAAATAATAATCAGTATTTTGAGAGTCCAACACTGTACTAAAAATTCACCACTAAAAACATGATGAGTATATAAATTCTCCTTTAAATAATGTTTATAAAAGTATATTCCAGTATGTATCGCAAAAAGCATTTACTGTTGATAATTGTTACGACATATGTAACATTATTAAAAGAACTCTATAATATATTTTTTATTTCTACTATAAGGTTTCATAAGGTTTTCGCTTTAAATCATAGCACCTCAATAGATATATATAGCCATGCAAAAAAGACCCCCAATTAACTGAAGGGTCGATAATGTGTTTAGGCCAAATAAAAGTATACCCGAGTTTACTGTAACCCGACCGACCCTCTGAAAACACCCCCGACTCCTTTTTATTTTATTGAAAAAAAAAAAATCAAAAAAAAAAATTCAAAAAAAGAAAATTCAAAAAATAATAATGTTCATGAGATCACGGTGCAATTTTCAATTTCGTGGTTTTGAAAGCGTGTGAATTTCACGGTATACTGTGCACAGGACTGGAATAAAACAGTCAAAATGGCTTCTCCCAGTGCTGTTTTGGCTGTACAGTTTCAAAAATGTCAGCACATGGAAGCGCTAATGTTATGGCGTGCACTCTCCATAAAGAATCGATTGTTGAATTGTTTGACAAGTACCACAAACAGGTCGGTAAATGCCCAGAGTTCCAGGCCACCTGTCGTAAGTTTGTTTCTAAAACAGTAATATTAATGTACATATATTTACTTGCTTCTCAGCACTAAGCATTGGCATCGACTACTACTGCATTATAACTTCTTGAAGAAGTATGCCGTTCCATAATAATTTTCTGAACTCAACCTCAATATACCGGTAGGCTCATCATAACTAACATGAGAAATTTATAAATATTTATTACTTTCTGATGTTAGAGAAGTAATATACATGTAAGTCAACACTTTTACAAAACTATTCAAATGGTCAATTAACATTTGACATTATAACTTTGAATATTTTTTCAGCTGTCTGGGAGGCAAGAACTGCTCTTGGTTACATGTATGTCAACCGCAGAATTTGACTACACCTGTGGGTCCCCCATCCTTCACGACGGTCATATACCGGTATTCAGGAAGAGCATGGAAGTCAAGTCACTCATAACATGTCAGGCCCCACTGGAGATCACACTGTATGGAGCTGGACTGATCCCAGCCGACTCATGTACTCATAGCTGTTGGAGCTTATCCTCTTTTTGACTTGCGGAAAACATTTAAAACTGTTTTACCCCTTTGTAATAATTGCAAGTGTTTGGGAAAAGAGCCAGTTGTTACCAGGCCTTTTGGGAAACAATAAAACATACACAGTTTCATATTGTTATCTGTTGTAGTTTTTAAAATACCACATTTTCCCATTCATCAAAGCTCATCGCCACCTTAAATGTAACTTCGCCAAAAAATAAAATTAAATAAAATGCCTACCTACCTACCCTATTTTTTTCGGCAATGTTACAGTAAACACAGGTATAATTTTATTTGGCCTTATGGCAGGTTGTTTAGTAATTGCGATAAAAAGATTGCTCCAATTAATATTGCGGTACCCCGTGGCTAATTGGCTGTCCTAAGCAGGATGTTTGTTTAGATCAAAGAGGCCAGAAATCACAATTAATGGCTATCCATCGTGTGCTGTCATCAATAAATATACACTAATTGTGTTATATTTTTATTTTCAGTTTTATATATATTATGCATTTGTGAAACTAAACACATTTATACAAATAGATCATGTTCAGTTGGATTTGTTAAAAAACCCAGTTTCCGTCATTCTCATTTAAAAACTGCTTTTACACTGCAAATTACTTACGCAATGTCATTTATTGTCAGACGTTTAGAACTGAATATTGGATAAAGAAAAAAATAAAGTAAATAAGCGCTACAAAAACGAAAGGGATTTCTCCGAATATTGTGTTTTCTTCCTTATATGGCGTTGAGGATGCGCGCGCATACTGCAGCATAATAAACTATTAAAAAAATAACACTATAATGACATATTTTTTCACTCTTCAGTGGACCGCAGTTAAAATATACCGTGATAATATATTTAAACCAAAGAGAAGGAACTAGTACAACCTGTATCTGTTTGATTTACACAGAGTTACCCATTGATACATTGTAAATTGTCGTCGTTGAACATTTTACATCGACGTTAGCAGGCGCATTGTTATAGTGATCGAGGTGACTAGTCAGTAAGTACGCACCCCACCCCCCACCCCCGACGAGAAGTCAGTAAGTACGCACACTGTTTGTAATTAAAGATAAGACCGGCTGTATAGATCACTTATCGGCTATTATTGATCCCTTTTGCGTAGATAAGCCGTAAATACCTACAGCACTGAAAAATCAATAATTTTGACTGTTACATAGCTCAGTTGCACATCCCCGTCGGAGTCTCTACTTTGGTTTAGAGTAGCAGATACTTTTCCCTAATAACCATTTGTAACCTAAATCAGTTACCAAGATTTGCTAATAAATCGAAATAGTTGCCAAATGTGCAGTGTTTATTTATGTTTGAATTATCAATACTTATTATTAAGGATAAATACAACTTCATCAAGATCCAATTAGCCAGTTGTTCACTAATTATCATGTTGGAGTCCACACAATGATTTTTAATGAATTTTGTTGCATAACAGTAGGTAATTTGAGAGGCCTTGCACATTGGATTTTTATCCATGCTCATAGAATTTTATTGCATGGTTGTAAAGTTGAATAATCACCCTACCTGCAGAAAATTATATATATAAAAAATTATATAGGGAAAATTCTTGTACAGAAGATAGAATGCATCTAAACTTGAATGATTTTGTGGTAGTAAATGATTCTGGTTACTATCCCAGTTTTAGGTGGGTTTTTTAAACGTCTCCATGATGATACTCGTGGAGGGGTCAGTATTTTTCTTGTTGTAAAAACGAATAGGTGATATCACTGATTCGAATAGGTGATATCACTGATTCGAATAGGTGATATCACTCATTTAAATTTGATATCACTCGTTCAAATAGGTGATATCATTGAATTGTATTAAAAACCAAAACGGCGCTCATATCTGACTGCCTACTGAATGGGTGATATCACTGAATGAAATAGGTGATATCACCCATTTGTTTTTAAAGAATGATATCACTATTCGAATTAGTGATATCACTGATTCGAATAGATTATATCACTGATTCACATAGGTGATATCACTCATTTAAGTTTGAATCCGTGATATTAAAGGCAACGGCGCCTCATACGAAACGTCCATGGTCCGAAACGTCCTATTAAAATTCAGATAAAGAACAAATCAAAGACACAACTTACATTCGAACTTCTCCGTCGGAATATCTTTATTTAAGTTTGCCTCAGCCATGTGTAAATTCAACGAGATAGTGATTGCATTAAAGTCAATAATTAAAAACTTCTAAAAAACGTGTTTTCCCCAATTTTGTTCAAGGAACGATAACTCTGCGTGGAGATTGGTGTTTTCCAATGTTTACAAAACATGTGCAATTTCCGGTTTGGCTTGCGGTAAAAGCCGGGCGATGGTGAGACTCAGTTAAATCCCGGTTTTATTCGGCTGGTGTTAACGCGTTACTAAAATATAAATGGTTCTTCTGTGAAATGTAAATATGTGTTATTGCCGGACAGCCAAGTTTTTAACTTATTAAGAATCGATTGAGTTTCGGGACAATACCAAAGCATATGTGTTAATGTTTCCTCTTCTTGACATCTTGCAATGATGTTTATTTTATGAAGAAATTTTCTGGTTGGAAGAATTCTATGGTTTAACCGTACTTGAAACCATTTGTTGAGAATTTAAAAGGGGATATGTATATATCATTCCATGTTTCTTCCTCTTTGTTATAAATGTCATCCCACTGGATTTTGAAGTTGGTTTGCTTGGGGTTTGGTTAATAGTATTATAAAGATCCTTTGATCCATGTTTGTTCTTAACAGGGTCGATATATAAACTGTTTAAGAAACACGTGCGTAAATGACGCTGTGTGTATTATCGATTTTTTTGGCTTATCGAGGCTTATCGACGGCAGCGCGAGTGTAATGCGTACCGGTTCTACCAAAAACAACGATGCTGTTACCTTTTAATTTATAATTTTAAAACTATTTTACCGATTTTTGAAACTCATATACCGATAGAAAGAGTATGAAATTTACTTTCTCGATAACTAATTTTTATTTTTATTTCTCGGCGATAAAGACTCTATTTCGCTGCTCAGAAACAGAATTCGCGAATATTGCCGTAGAAATTCTGGTTGCAAAATATTTTAGTGGTGTTAAAGATTTGACGATATTTCTCATATATTGAATCCATTTTTAATAATTTCTGTACTAATAAAACCGAAATAAAATTGCCTTTACACCAGATGTTGAATTGGACACAAGTCAGCAACGCAAATGACAATACGGCAGTTAAAAGGCGATATGCGTTATTTCTGCAATGAACATTTCGCATCAACTACCGATACGTCCACCACCAAACAACATTATAAATGTTAACGATTCAGATCCCGATGGGTGTTTGTTTTTTTTGTGCGTGATAAGAATATGATTATTAAAGGTTATTATTTTAATAATTAAATCATACCTTTTGGAGGGAAAATGAAACGTTGGTGCCGCACTATTTCGATATAGATCTATATTTTCTTTTTCGAAACTAGCTTAATTTATCAGGAGGAAGAAAACAACAAACATGTAATTTAATACTAATTGTATGATAATACATGCCTTTTTCAATTGAATTGTGTAATTAACTTGTTTCCTTAGACTTATTTCAAACCGTTAAAAATACATGTAGTTCATAAATGGATACGGAATACCAGTTAAAAGGAGAACCGACAAGCAAATCATGCACTCATTCCCTTAATTACTTACCCGGGATCTCACGTAATGCAAACAAATATTGTCGGTTTCTTAATATATGAGGTACTAATTACTTTAATTACCTGTGCCTCACATAGTGCAACCAATTGTATACGACTAAAAGTAATCGACTTTAAGCCTCATAATGTTTGATCTCAAACATTTTTTAAAAAATATCATAAAAAATATCACCATTTGTAGACTTGACTCTTGCATCACAACTGTTTATTAAATATGGCTTATAGTAAATCAGATTTTTTGCATTGGGACGAGGATATTAATCTTGAGGATTTATTAGGTGAATTTACAAACAGCGAGTGTGAGGTTGAACTTTCAGACGAGGACATACCCTTGCCAGTGAAATCGAAACGGAAAACGTCTGAAAAAATGTATCAGTGTTCAGAGTGTGAAGCACAATATTCGTCAGTGACTGGAATACGAGGCCATATGCAAAAGAAGCACGGATTAACAAGAGTTCGAGGTAAAGCAAGTATATATATATTAAGAAGTTGTACAGGGTATACATCATTCTCGTTCCAACTGTGGGAGCAATAGGACGTGTCCATCTACAGCTCCATTGGCAGCACACCAGGCGATGTCAACACGTCCTATAGAGGATCAACAATACAGTATGTTGCAATCATCTACAACAACTGTGCAGTATGTTGCAGTCAGCTACAACTACTGTGCCCTTAATACAGGGGTTGGGTTTTTAAACTAGATGTACATAGTTTTATCCTGTATTTTATCGTTTTAACGTGGAACTAAGAAGAGCCGCTTAATACAACTACTGAGGGACTGACGGGCGACGCTGAACACGGATACAGAATGTGGGGACTACATAGAGTGGGAGACGCTTTGGCGGCTACGGCGGCTACGGCGGCTACGGGATCGCTGCCAGAACTTAAAGACTTGCGGTGGTTTCGGTGAACACACCGGCGCCCATTCTATGGAGACTCCAGATTCACGATTTCCACGATGCGAAATTCGCGCCAACACGAACGATCGGATTGACCTACTTGATGGCGATACTTCTGCAATTTCCTGATTGGCTGGGACTTTCCTAATCTACTTTCGAGCCGACAATCGGATTGACCTAGTCACAATTCTGCAGGCAATCCGATTGGTCAAAATCTTCAATTGGACTTAGAAATCTTCTGGGAATAATAATCTTCTACAGACTTCAGAGGGGTTTCTACACTGACGTGCCACCATCTTTAATCTACTGCTGCCATCAACTAATCGACTTTGGACGAGATACTCCAACCCTTCCCGGACTCTACTGCATCCGATAATCTTCTGACGAAAAGCTCGCCAAAAGGCCCAGTGCCATAGGGCGAGGGTAAAGAAAATCTACCACTCACAAGGGTATATGGTCACCAGAGCATTTAAAAGAATCCTAGTTACTATTTCAACATTTTTTTTCCATGTCCGTGAAAACTAAAACGCCTGCTTTATCATATTTTGTTATTCATTTGTCATCAGACCTAAAAGAAGTACAATTTATCTCTATTTTAGAGTGTCCGTGCCAGGTTTTTATATTTTATAATATAAAAATTATATATATTTAACCGTTCAATATTTATTTAAATTATATCACTTTTATAATGATACAATTTAAATAAATATTGTATGGTTAAATCATGCAATTGAAATAAAATGTATGTTTATTCAGACTCGTTTTTTGTTTGTTTGGTGTGCCATCGGTGCTTGTACAATTTTTAAAGTAAATGTACCACGTCTTCTAATAATCTTGTCATATAGGGTTGAGCTTATTACAATGAATAGGCTAATTTCAGGATTAATAAAAGAGAAGAAAACAAATGAATACATGTTAAATGTTTATTTCAACACATTAAATGCATTTTAATCAGAGATCTCAGTGTTAATTTAAGTGTTGTAGCAACATAAATGCAAATAAATATAACAGTAACTGTACATATTACATGATATGTTCTATATAAATGATCGACCAATAATTCTGTATATTGTAGCAACTATTAGAGTGCTCAACAGTCTGAAATCATTAAGTGTCATCAAGGGTCATATTCTTGTATGTCGGACAATGCTATTTTTTTCAGTCAGAAACTAGTGTCATCTGAACCAGGGTTTTTCTATTAAATAAATACAAAATAACTGTTTTTCTTCTCTGTTAAAATAAGTTTCGCATTCTTCAGTCGCGTACAGACTGGTAAAAACTATGTGCAAAAAGGACAATATTTCTTAAATAATATCTTGTAGATAAACATTAGAATTTAGTTTTTCCTATCAAAATGTTGTCATTTGTTTTAAGGGTAAAAAAGGCCGTCCTTCCATGCACCTTTTGCAAATAGTTAACTACTGACAGGCAAGTCATTCAATATCTGTATAATACTTGTACATGTATGTAACTATATGAACAGAGACCTACAAGACCTTCTACAACTAAATCTGACTCCTAGGTTTCGTGTTTTTTTTATAAACTGAGGCGTTTAACCATTTAAGTTGTCCTGAATTAATAAAAAGAATGGAAATACATATTTATTTACATATGAACATGTAACATTTTACATTGACTAAAACAATAATAAGTACCATCAACTATCTAATTATGTCTTGTATCATTCAATAAAACATGTACTAAAAGTTTTCCACACAGATTTATCCAAAACGTTTATTTACACTGTATGTCCTTTTAAAACATTAATAACCCAATTAATCATCTTGATTAAACAACTAGATAAATACAAATTTGGGCCACATTATATGCCCACAGATCATTGTTCTTCTTTTAAAGGGACACAGGGCAATCTTGAAAAAGTTGTCAAGCATTGGAATTAAAACTTCAAAATATTAAACCACTCAACTTTGACTTGAATTCTGCTTAAATATAAATACTTAAAGTTTGGATTTTTCAAATAGTTTTCGTTATTCTACCTTAAGTTTGTGCTAGATTGCTTTCAACTATTCAAATTAGTATCTAGTAATAATGATTTGCGAACACACAAAGTATCTAAAAAACAACAATGGACAACTCAAGTTTAGAAGAAATCAAGACTGCTGTATGTCCCTTTAATCAGGTTTACACAAATAAACTCTCCAAAACAACCCCATTTGTAACATTAATGGTATGGTCTAAAAATCAACAAAAATAAAAGTCCTTTTATAATATAGAACAACAAAATACTACAAAATTTATATTGAAAGATTGATGCAGCATTCATTTGAAACAGCAATCATTTAAATAAAAAATAAAAGCAACTAGGACGTTTTATAACTACATGTACAAATGATAATTTACACTTTTCTTTACAGCTTCTGACTACAGAATGAAGAATAAAATGGACAAAAATGAAAAGACCACAAAAGAAAAGTCATTCAAGTTTCCAAAAGAAGATTTTAGCAAAATTTTTCATAGTGTATTGCTGGTTTCACTAAAGGGGATCTCTCAGGACCAGTTTAGAAAACTAGAATTTTCAGTGCATGGTAAAGGAATAATACATATATGTGATAGTCTTGTCAACAACCACGAACAGATCATTTCCACTTTGGAGCCAATGTATTTAGAGTGACCCTCATGTTCTTAATAAATGGAATATCAAAAGGAAGAATTGGGTTTTGTATTTCTTCCATTTGTTCCGTGGAGATATTTTTTCTAATGTAAATGCCGCAAAAACTCCATTGTATAGCAAAAAATGTGCATTTACATTATACAAGTTATTAAATTCATCAACAGAATAAAACTTTCCATTCTCATCTATTAAATCATTAATACCTTTTGAATACCAAGATTTGTTAAATATTACATTACCTCCGATTAAAATATTAGGATTATAAAATAGTGGAGTTGTTGAATAATTATTAGCACATAAAATGCCCTTATTTAGTTTTAAAATATTAATGAAAGCTTCCAAAATATGAAGGCCGTTAACTTTTGTCTCGTTAAGACAATAGGGCCTTCATTTTTCATCCCATCTTTACCAAACTTTATCAGTTTGTTAATATCAATGAAAGCTCGGACATGTTCGAAAACCAGCCAGATCAGACCAGTAACAGCGGAGTTATGGTCCTTGATTTAGTTAAAAATGTTATATTGCTATATTTTGCCTCGTTAAGACGATAGGGCTTTAATTTTTCATCCAATCTTTACCAAACTTTACCACATTGTTAATATCAATGAAAGCTCGGACAAGTTCGAAAACCAGCCATATCGGACTAGTAACAGCGGAGTTATGGCCGTTGATTTTGTTTAAAATGTGTCATAACTTTCACATTCGGTCAACTTCCGGTAGGTTGAGATATTCAGTAGGTGAAAATAAGGGGGTTTACTCGGACTTTATCCTCAATCTCTATATGAAAATGAAAATATTAGACCATGATTTAAATTAAATGTATCCATATTGGTGTTTTAAAATCAGACAACACCAAAAGAAGATACATAGATGTACATAAAAAATAAAGCTTTTAATATAATTATCGCAACAAACTAATTTTATAAAGGGCTAAAGTCAGTTGAGCACCAACGATAAGCACCGAGTTTACCCCCTACCAGAATGTGGAGGTATTTTATTTTATGGATCACTGATTGGTCAAATTATTTTGATGATGTCATGTGAAAGTTATGATATTTGCCTCGTCATACGATAGGGCCTTCATTTTGCATCTGATCTTTGCCAAACTTTACCAGATTCAGGGAGTACGTACTCCCTGCCAGATTGTATGACTTTCTTTTTTATATATATATATATATTTTTTTTTTTTTTATTATTTTTTTTATTTTTTAAATTATAATTATAAATTATTTTTTTTAGCTCTATGTTGGACCAAGGATTTGTCCAAATATTGTACAAATCCTTGGTTGGACCAGTAGGACCAGTAACAGAGGAGTTATGGCTGTTGATTTAGTTAAAAATGCTATTTTTGCCTCGTTAATACGGCAGGGCCTTCATTTTTCATCTGATCTTTACCAAACTTTTACCAGATTCTTTAGTTATGGCCCTTGATTTAGTTAAAAAGCTGTTTTTTCAAGAAAACATAAATGGCAGTCACTCGCTTCATTGATGTTATAAGAGCCATGTTAGTCAGTAGAGCGTCCACAGGCCCTCTTGTTTTTATTAATAATTCTGCAAAACCTATCCCCAGGTTTATTAGGTATTTTAAGTTTATAATATGGGTAACTATATGTTGCCATTGTCCACCTTTAAACATAAGTCTTCTAATCCAAGTTGCCTTAAAGCTACAGAGTCCCTATATCAATCGATTTCTTCTTTGTTGTCGTGTCTTTATTTGTAACTTCATGTTCACCAGCTCATGTCGAAATTGGGTATTTAAGCGAGCTAATATAGCGCAGGAAATCATTTACTAGTGCACATCGTACCTATACACAGGTAAGAGTAATTTTTACAAAAAAAAAAGTTAGCTTCTTTCACGACCTTCTGATTTCAAGTCTGGTGCTGTATCCACTGAACTACAACGCTACTTGAGAAAATGGTATACTAACTACCATTTATTATGAGGCAAAATAACTTTACATATTTGAACGCAACTAAAGATGGATCAATAAATATGTAGTCCATATTGTCGCACGTGTAAATTATCATTGCCAGGTGTAATACTGTATGTTATCAATATGAAACTAATACTTTGCCTCAAATCAACCAAATCTCGACTTGTTATTTAGCACTGGATGAGTTTGTGCGCGCGCTTGTTATTACTTAATGCCTATTTAGTGTTAAAAATGCTACAACATATCAATAAATAGCAGTGGTCTAATGATTCAGCGTACATCTTTCAAAACTTACAAGTGCAAGCATGTGGTTCAAATCCTGTTCCGGGCAACTATTTTTTTATCACATATATTCTGGAGCCGTATATTTATCGATGTTACTTGTACGGAGGCTAAATAAAAATGGGAAATTGTACGCATCAATTTCTGCTTATATACCGACTTTTGGGGTGTTCGTCGATTTGAAACTACTTCACACATGACTCATTCATATTCATGGGTTATTACCAGTTAAAATAGGGACTGTACAGCTTTAAGTCCATATATATGAATGCTTGGAGATTAATCATTTTCAGACCACCCTCATTATACTGTTTTATTAAAATGCTTTTCTTCATCTTTGCTGGAGGGCAAAGAATAGGGCCACTGCAGATCACTTTGGAGGGGTAGGCAGCGGGGTAGAATCCCCCAAATTCATGTTCATTTTATCATTTTTTGTTCATGTTCATTAAAGGTCTTCATCATGATCCCTGCATTGTTTCAGGTGCTATCTCGCTCGCATCAAAAGAGCAGTGGCAGAAAAACAATAACATGGCTCCAGCGTAAATGGAGTTTCTACGATAGAATTTGCAGCAACTCTGCAGTTCAGGGTGAGAAGGTTCTAGGCCCATTTTCCATATTTTATCTCAATGTACATGGAAGTTGAGTCTGGCATGTTCATGCCTGTTAGGCACCATATAACCTTTTCATGTGTTGGTGCGCCTTAAAAACCCAATTCAATTCAACTCAATTCATCTTTGCTGGTCCCTCCTATAAGAAACCATAAAACATGTCATTTATTATTTTAATAATTGAATCATTTTGGTTAGGCAGTGAAATAAATAAATGATTAAGAATGGGTAATAATATGGTTTTAATTACTGTTGTTTTACCAATCGGTGTAAGATATCTACGTTTCCAAAGTTTGATTAGGTTTTGTATTTTTCTGTCTTATCATTATAGTTAATTTCAATTATCTTATCAAGATCAACTTTAAAGTGTATACCTAACAATTTAAAAACAATTTAAATTGGTTGCTTCCCAATGCTAATTTCCACTTGGTTTTAACTTGGATGATAATTATAAAGCCCTGATTTTAATTGAGTCTGTATTATATTGTACTTTTTTGTCCCAATCCAAACTACCTGAGTCTTGTCAAAGTTTACCCTGAGTCCAGAAATGTTGGCAAAATAGAAAAGTTCATCGAGTGTTTCATTGAGTGAAGTATATGACTTTTTATATAGTTAAAAACGTCTAGTTGCTTTTCCGCTGAGTTATCGGACATTATTTTTACTTCAGTCATTTATGTATAAAAGGAAAATGTGTAAATATGACTAAGTGGGTGAGAACACGTACAACATATAACAGTATACAGAACCAAACGGCAATTCTGCATATACAAGAAGCTATTTAAATCCCACATTTTGGCTAAAACATAATTATTGATTTTCTATATAAAAAAAAAGTTTTTCAATTGAACATTCAAGGAAATTTGCACACTATTATTTTGGTCTAAGCAAACAAATTATAAGTGTATATGTAGTTTAAGTAATAACTTAATAAACAATTAAAATATATCTTTTGGACAAATTATGGTGAAAATCGTTGAAGACAAATAACGTGTTTCCAGTCTCCAATTAGTAAGTTCACCAAGGTTTGTACACAGTAACAAGTTACAAACAAACACACTGCTATTTAATTAACATTGTCTAATCCAAAGCAGCTGTGTTTAAACAATTTATAAACTACATTCTGTTTTCATAATATAAACGTAAAATCATTTGTTACCATTACTTTGTATTTTATTTAATTACTATGTAAACTTTTACATTTATTTATATCCATTATAATTTATTGTTTACAACTTGATTTGTCATTGTCATTTTTATGAAAACTGTTCACTTTTTAATTGATGTAAATGCTGTTGAACAGTAGGTATCTTAGCATTTCAAAAAGCTGTACAACCTAAAAGTATAGTTAATAACTTAAAAATAATCTAATAATAAAATAAAGATACTAGCCTTCATCTATACTGTGACATGTATATGTAACATCGAATATTTCATAGTTTTTAATATTAGTACTGTAAAACTGTAAGTACCTTTGCATTTCATTAGCCTAATTTATAAATAAACAAGAAATGTCACAGTAAGAGACAAATACCCTTGAACTGACCTTTGACCTGTAAGTGTGACCTTGACCTTGGAGCGACGGACCTGGATTTTTGTGCGACATGTCGTCTGGTTGTGGTGAGCACTTGTGCCAAGTTATTTGAAAATCCGTCAGGGAACGCCACAGTAATTGACTGGACACGATTTGACTTTTGACCTCTAAGTGTGACCTTGACCTTGGAGCCACAGACCTGGATTTTGTGCGCAACATGTCGTCTTGTTGTGGTGAGCAATTGTGCCAAGTTATTTGAAAATCCATCCATTATTGTCAGAGTTATTAACCGCACATGTTTGTACGGACGAACGAACAAATGAAGGGACTAACCGACAATGACCCCATTAGCCCTATTAACGGTCAAAAACGAAAGTTTCCACCAAGCTTTAACTAAACTAAGAATATCGGCCCATAAGCCAAACATTGAAACTGGGAGATACTATAAAATACCACGACAGGAAAGAGTTTGTAAACTATGCTCTAATATGGTAGAAGATGAACTTCATTTTCTAACTGCATGTTCATCTCTAAGCTGTAGACGAGATTATTATTATTTATTTTTTTTTACGAAAAAATATCTGAATCCATCTCAAAATGGAATACTCTCTACGATCATAATAATCAACCCACCAGAAAAGCAAAACATTCGCTCAATTTTGCTATGAACTTATGAATTTCAAAAATAAATTCCTTCCGAGTGTACATAACCTCTCTCGACACTAGATTGTGCTGTACTCTAAAACAGGTAACATATATTTTACAAGAGTGTATGGGGGCCTTTTTGGATATCTCACTCTCTATTTTCACCTGTTCAATAGTTATTTATTTGTTTTTGTGTTATTTTCCAACATTTGCTTTATGTGAAACCTAATAGGTATTGTGCCATCATTTATTTGTTGAACATACCAATCCTGTTTATAATTGTACATGTTATAGACAATAAAATATTTGTATTTGTAGTAGAACAATTCAGCTCCGTCTTTGACAAAAGAATTAAGAAATCTCAACCAATCTACCAGAAATCAAACGTAGACCAGAGACAAACAGCCCCAAATTGAACATCGCTACTACGGACGTAGAAAGGCTTCGTAATAACATAAACCTCGTCAGGGCTATGGACCAGGCAACATCGTCAATATAATGCTTACAAACTATGCCTCCCAGTTAGTACCTCCCAGTTAGCACCTGTACTATATAATTATGTTACATCTTCCTTCGGCAAGCTCCCAATGCAAATGTCATTCCAGTCTACAGGAAAGGTGACTGCGATCTCTCTCCCAGAAAACTAGACCAGTATCACTGACATGCATTTCTTGTAAACTTCTGGAGCACATTATCTGCAAACCTATCCTAGATCACCTTGAGGAAAACAACATCCTGACGACACTCGGGGGGTGGAGCATATCATAGAGGAATGTTCATGCATTTTGATGATACCAATGTTCTCTAAAATATTCACGCTTTTAATTACAACTTCAGCCATAGAAAGAATATCACAATTCTATTTTATTTATGGGACTTACTTATTTGCGGGACTTACCAATTAAGGGCTGTAGGTCCGCGGTTGCTTTCGATGTTTTTCAATCTCATTAAAATAATATTCTAATTGCACGTTGATATTCTCCGCTATAGCCTTAGTAGTATCGTAGCGTGATAAAGGGTCTGATTTTAATGAGATTGGATGAACACCAGATGTTGATCTCGTGCAATATAAACTCGATGAAAATAGTTGATTTCTAATATCTGACCTGTATATTTATATGTATTTAATACAAACTTTTTCGATATCGAATATAAAATCATATAAATTCATTGTATGCCCATATCTCAACATCAAGCGAAGAAAATATGCAGCCTCGTTTTGTTTTTAACAATTTAAAGTAACTTTGCTTTAAACTAGTTTTGCAAGTTTTCTGGCGTTTAAAAGATCGTTAAAGGGTAGTGATAGGAAATTTAATATCTCCTCAATAGGCAAGACCGAAACACCTGGATAGAGTTTTGATAAACGATTTTGTTGTGTAATTTTGCCAATATTTGGCAAGTTAATTTCTTTTAAGTTCGAACAATCTCGAAAGAACCTATATCATATTTTTATCAAAATAATTATGGCCCTTGTTTAAATGCAACGTTACCAAATTTGATTCAAATGTTTTGTTTCAGTAAGATCTCGGCTGTGTTCTTCAATGAGCATAATCGCATGGGTTATGGAGTTATTGCCCTTCATTAATACTAGTATGTCAACATAAGGAATTTTCAGTTTGTTTACACAATAACCAGTATATTTGGCTTCTGATTTCCAAAAAATTGTATTGAAAGTTTTGTTTTAATGAGACTTGAACAAATTTGACAATAAACAAATTTGACGACTGCATTACAGAGTTATATCCCTTTGTTATGTCAACAATGGAATTTCTACTTGTTTACGCCTGGCTTCTGATCTCCAATCAATTTGAATTGTTTCAATGAGATCTCACATACGTTTGACAATGTATGATGCGTTATAGCTTAACCGGCCTTGAATATGTCTAGGATATGTTTCATATTTTACATAGACCAGGGTTCTTATACTACCTACTCAGTACATTTAAAAACGCAACATTTTTGATTTTTTGATATTTGTAGTCCGCTGTTTTCTTTGTTCAAATCAAGACTGCATTTTATGTTAGTACACAAGTCTCTTTGTCCCAAAGGATAACATATGGCGATAAACAGATGCATGAGATTTGCTCTACTTCTTTAAAACACATTTTGCACGAGGACTTCAATTTCAAAAACTACCAAATGTTGCATTTTCAAATGTACTGAGTGTAGTTATAAGAACACTGCATTGACATATAAGTAAAACTTAAAAAATCTTCTCTGAAACCACAAGGCATAGAGCTCTCATACATTGCATGTAGCATAAGATTGTGGTAATTAACTAAGTTCAAATTGTGACCATGTGTTCAAACCTAGCCCCTCCCCGGGGATCACAGTTTTACATAGTTCAGGTTCCTTATATAAGGACTCTGATAGTTGTATATATATATATATATATATATATATCTATACAATATTTTTCTCTCAAATTGTTCGAATTGTGTGCGTGTATCATAAGCCTGGGGTGAAAATCATCTTCTCTAAAACTACAAAAGCTAGAGGTCTAATGTTCTGCTTTTAGGTATGGTTATGGTGTTTAAACATGGGTCTTCTTCTCTGAAACTACAGGAGCTAGAGCACTAATACCTTGCATGTAGCATAAGCATAAATACCTTAACCTAGTTTGTTTAAATGATGACCCTGGGCTTTAATATTAGACACCCAGGATTATCAGTTTCAAATAACTGCTGTCATAAAATATTTTTAAAAAATCTTCTTCCTATGGAACATACCTGCTTTTGTTACTGTTGCAAGCGTCTACAATGGACATTTTTAGGTCATTTGTTGAGCAATTGAGGGCGGCCCTCTTGTTTTTGCTTGTCAACAATTTTCTCAAAACTTTAGGCACCACCCCACAACCCCGCCCCAGATCTGAACCCACCTCGGATCTGCTCTCGTTATATTTGATGATCTGACTATTAATGGGACAGGACAATATAAAACAAAAGACTCGTTTGAAAATTTCATTGTTTTATGTTGTTAGGATAACAACATTGTTAAGGTAAAAATTGAAAAATGCAAAATGTATGTGTGTATATTAACTAAAATGCATTTACATTTATTATATACAATAACATCTTATTAACTGAATATATATGCAGAGGTCATAAATAAAACAGGAACAGAAACATATTCTGTAAAAAACAGTTTATCAATAGACAACAGACAACAAGTAAGTGTACATAACTACAACAAAACAATTATTAAGCATATACATTATCATTGGTATAATTCAAAACTTACAAATAATGCACAATGTGCAGTCAAATTATTGCCAACAATAATGCGTACTTTGTATAACATTCTTGTGTATTAGTCATGTATAGATTATGCGTACAAATAAAGCTCTTTGCGAAAATTGCAGCTAAAACGTCAGTTAATATTCACTGAGCGTACAAGATAAACTCAAGAAAAATACTTTAAACATGCTTATTTGTTTTATTTAATTTCCTGCTCGACGGTTATGAAATATGGTTTCAATGAGTTGGTTTTAAACATCGAAAAACCCCTCAATCTTTTTAAATTAACCAACTCAATGAAACCATACTCTATTTGTTTTGTAGCATGTCCATTTCAGATCCCTGCCATATTCTGAGTTACAGAGCCATACTCAGTTATTCTAACTGTTATTCTGACAGGTGTTATTTTCAATTAAACAATTTACACCTGTGCTATTACAAAGGGAATTGTCAGTGACCATGCTACAATTATTTTTATTTAATTTCCAACTCGATGGTTATTTGTCAGAATTAAATTCCTGCTTCATTATTATGTGTGCTACATGTCGTCCTCAGGCTAATACATTTTAATTGTATAAAAAGGAAAAGAACTTTCTTAACCCAAAATAAATACTTAAAGCGTTGACGTAAAGTGAGTTTTTAATTAAACACATTTTTATATACACATTTAAATGTTCATATAAATCTGTTAACAATTCCACAGTCTATTCACATACAGTCTTCTCATTCACACACACCACAGACATATTAATTTATTATGTCTGTGCACACACATACAAAACCAAGTTTGCATATATACAAATGAGTTTCAACACACACACAAAACAGAGTTTACACACCGACAGACAAGTTCTATTCACACCGAGTTTACACAATTTATACAGTTTAGTTCCACAGACCAGCTGGGTAACATACAAATAGTCATGTAGTAAAACTTGAATATTTAAACAATATCAAGTTGGGCATTAGTCCCAATGGTTGCTATCACGGCAGTCATCTAGTGTCGTCTGCAACAAAACAGTAGTACATCAAAAAAGATATAGTGCAACTAATAATCAGATGAAGCATACGTTTTCATTTTTCATCAGTAATCTGCTATAACTTGGACGCAAATGAAAGTTTTGTAGTGTATCGTCAAAATATTATCTTAGGCTATTTAGAGCTGCCCCAGAGTATGATGAATAGGAATCCGAGAACCGCGCCTTTAACTCTTAATCGAAAAGATTTCTATGGTAATTTAACAGCTCGCACATACACAGGACCATCTGGTTTATGTCTTCATCAAAACGGAAATCTCTGGTGAATTAAGTGTCTTGTCGATAGACCCACCGGACCCAGTGGCAACAGTGAGGCTCGAATCTGTGATCTCTGGATTCGAAGTCCACCATGTTATCCACAGCCCCTCCTAAATATAAACTATCCTGAGAGAAAGTGATAGCTGTAATAAGTCACTTAAATACAATACACTGATCGAGGATCTTAAATACAATACACTGATCGAGGATCTTAAATACAATACACTGATCGAGGATCTTAAATACAATACACTGATCGAGGATCTTAATTACATGAGTGTTCATTTCAAATAAAAGCAAAGTTGAATAATATGAGCATTGTGCAGTAAAATTATTCAACAATTTCATACTTGTTCATATGAAAATGAAACAAGAATATAAGAATCTTTGATCATGTGACATACTTTGTTCGATGTTATTAAAATAAAGAGTAACCAACGAAACTACCAACTTTTATATTTCGTTGAGAATTGCATGATGTCGTCCAGCGAAGTTACACATCTGGTAAATTCAGATAAGATCCCAAAATATGTGACTACCGGTATATGAATGATAAGTACTGAATTTTGTTGTCATAAGTTGTGGTAACTGATTTTAATATCTCATTAACAGTGTAGTTTAAAGCCAAATAAAATGTTATACTTCCAAATGATATAAATTGTGTTAAGAATCGTTATATAAGGATAAAAACATCCCATGCTTTATATTGCAGTAAAATATTTAAAACAATTAAAACATATCACATTCTAAGGTTTAAAAGCATTCAACCGTTACAACGAAAAATGTGTACATGTAAATGTCATGCCGTTAAAAAATATTAAATAAAACTGGTACAATAAAATCCAGACAAATCATTGTCAATAATACTGGTATACCACAAGATATTACTTTCTGAAATATTTTAAATGGAACAGCATGCGAAAGGATCAAAGCTCTGCCACCATGTTAAGCTTGAGGTTTACATATTTTCCTGTCCATGAAATAAATATAATCATGAAACAAAAGATTCTTTACTATAATAATCATGTACCAACTAAGGCTGATGGGGTCATTGTCGTACCGGGTACTACAGAAAGGCACCCGGGGTACATTTATGTATACAGAAACGTACCCGAAAATCATCGAAATCCAGAAAGGCCCCCAAATATACATAAATGTACTCGAGACAAAATACAATGTCGTAAAACGCGGCAGTAACGCGTTCTGTTACTTCACGGAAACGAAACTTCCATTGTTTACACTTTTTAAAAGCCTTTCGCAGTTGCCTCCACCTTAAAGAAATGCAGTTGGTCTAAATATTTGACCAACTCTTCTTGAATGACGAGCTGCATATTTGTTTACTTTTTTGCGCGGGGTTTGATGTATTACAACTTCAGGTTTTCGACAATACGTTCCGTATTTTATTACTAACTATGGCAGCCTAAATATGTTTTTAAGAACAATAGCGCAATAGTTAATGATAAACAATATTGTTTAAGTAGTTGTTTTATCAAGTTCTAAATTGTTTCAATTCCGCCAATGAGATCTTGTTTGTCCGGGTACGTTTCTGTATATTTGGGGGCCGTTCTGGAATTCAACGATTTTCGGGTACGTTTCTGTATACATAAATGTACCCCGGGTACCTTTCTATAGTACCCGATACGACAATGATGCCATCAGCCCAACTAAGGAATTTCTATATTTTCGTTATACCAACATTGAATATTAAGGAACAGTCTCTGGCATTTTTTTTGCTTTGTCTTCACCGTAGATTAAAGTACAACACAAGCCATAAATCGATAGACATTACATTTATACCAATTATATAAACGCAATATTCTGTATAGTTTTAAATTTGTAGTAGTTTAAAGTAAAATTGTGCGGCCTTGGTCAATTACAAAATTAACCCTAAAACAATTTAAGTTGGCGAGTTGTTGCCAGCCAGGATAGTAGCAAAGACCTTTCTTAAACTTGTAAAATATCAACAAATAACCAACACATTGTGGATGATCGAGTAGAAAGTAGTTTAAGAGAAGTTTTTTCTGTACATATCAAGAAGATATAGGAGGTATTAGGACAAACTTACTGATTGACCTAATAAAGGTCTCGTATCAGTATTTTGTGTTGGCGTAGATACCACAAATTATTATGCACGCATTTTGAAAGAAGCTGACTTATTTCAGAACCTAGTTGATTTGATAAATCACATTAGCAATAACAAACTTTTAGGTTTTTCTTCTATTTTCAGACATCGGGGATTTGGCAGGAAGTTGTATTTATTGAAAACAAACTAGACAGTGGGAGAAATGTTCCTGTTAAGTTTCATGAAAATCCACCTGGCTAATTTTGACCATTTCAGTTTATCACTACTTAAAAACAGAGAGCTATAAAATGATGAACATGATTGTTCCCTTCTTATCACATGAAAATGAAAACAGGAAAATAATGGCACAGTTTAAAAATTGTCAGCTCGAATCCATGTTAAATTACTGGATTTTGCAAATGTCGATTAATGCCCCAAAATGTTTTTCCCTTGAAGGCATGCAAGTTGGGGTAAGTTTTGCAGCACCATTCCAAGAAGCAAATTTAGAATATCAAAGGCAGGCCCACACTTGTTGCATTCTCTGTAAACAAAATATATAATACAAATTATAAGAGAAACAAAACAGAGTGAGACTGGAGGGTTGTTTCAGGCTTCATTCACGCATCCAACAATGTTTACAACATGTACAACTAAGACTGTGAAGGAAATAACGATTTGGATATCCTAGTTCTTACCATTTATTTGTTTACCAATAAACAAAACATTGAATATCCCCAATACCTTTTTACTTATTTCCCCCATAAATCGATAGAAACAATGCTATTTTTTTGAAAACTGAAATTACGCAATTAAGTTCCGCAGAACACATGCGTCGTCTGTCAGCGCTTTGTCAGTATTACAAGGTTTTTTGGACCCAGATAAATGACCTCGACAAACTGGCCTGACTAAGTTTTCGTGAAGAAAAAAATGAGTATTTAACCCATACAATGACCTTCAATGTACCCTTGACATTTATATTTTAGTATGGCCATATCGATGTTGACATGACAAGTATATATTGAAAGATTGATGAAGAATCTTTTTAAAAAGAGTTGAGAAAGTTATAACCAACGTTAAGTTTTTGTAAAGAAAATGAGTATTTAACCCATTTAATGACCTTCAGTGTGACCTTGACCTTTATATTTTAGTATGGTCATGTCGATGTTGTCATGACGAGTATATATTGAAAGTCTTATGAAGAAAGTGAATTGAATTGGGGGTTTTAAAGCGCACCAACACATGAAAGGTTATATGGTGCCTAACAGGAATGAACATGCCAGGCTCATCTTTCATGTACATCGAGATAAAATATGGAGAACGGGCCTAGAACCTTCTCACCCTGAACTGCAGAGTTGCTGCAAATTCTATTGTAGACACTCCATTTATGCTGGAGCCACGTTATAGTTTTTCTGCCACTGCTCTAGTGATATGAGAGAGATGGCACCTGAAACAATGCAGGGGTCATGATGAAGAACTTTAATGAGCATGAACAAAAAATGATAAAATGAACATGAATTTTGGGGGGTTCTACCCCTCTGCCTTCCCCTCCAATGGGATCTGCAGTGCCCTATTATTTGCCCCGTAACCAAACGGGGCCCCCAGAACCACAAGGGGCTGATGATGAAATATCAAGAAATGAAAAAGTTATAACCAACTTTTAAGTTTTTGTGAAGAAAATGTGCATTTAACCCATATAATGACTCTAGTGTGACCTTGACCTTTATATTTTAGTATGGTTATGTCGATGTTGTCCTAATGAGTATATATTGAAAGTTTGATGAAGAAATATCAAGAAATGATAAAGTTATAACCAATGTTAAGTTTTCTGTGAAAAAAACCGAGTATTTAACCCACATAATGACCTTCAGTGTGACCTTGACTTTTATATTTTAGTATGGTCATGTCGGTGTTGTCATGATGAGTATATATTGAAATTTTGATGAAGAAATATCAAGAAATGAGAAAGTTATAGCCAACGTTAAGTTTTCGTGAAGAAAAAACTGAGTATTTAACCCATATAATGACCTTCAGTGTGACCTTGATCTTCATATTTTAAAATGGTCATGTCGATGTTGTCATGATGAGTATATATTGAAAGTTTGCTGAAGAAATATAAAGAAAGGGTTTGGGGAAAGGAGGGGAGGGGAGTGGGAGTGGGGTCGAGAAAATTTTCAGATTCCAGAAAGACAGATAGTTTTGCAATATCCTGCATATCTCTAGACTTACAAGAAACAGGAATATTGAAGAAAAAACAAATCTTTGCGAAAGTTTGAATCTGCTGTTTAAAATATCCAGGTTGCTTCAACTCGAAATAAAACAAGTGTTGTTGCATTTATTGAAACAGAAAATGTTAAGGAGTATAAAGTAACTTGTCAACCCTTTGCAAGTAAATTACATAAAATCTTTTCTTTTTTTGGTGGGGGGACGGGTATTATATTTAAGATCGGATGTATAATATTTAAGGTTGGATTTCATTAAGATTTTATGAAATCCTCAAGTATTTTTTTAATATTTCCAATTCATACCAATGGTGTTATCACCGCGTTGTTCTGCAGGTCTAAAACTTGAATTCCATATATTTTTAGCAGAAATTCACATTTTGAATGAAACCTTAAAATTCCTAAATTAAACCTGGTGCAGAGCACATATTACAAGATCATTATATTTCAAATACTTCAAGCAGTCTTGGTTGTACATGTACAATATGTGCATTGCATCATACCAAAGTTACCTGTACACATATGTTTATGTAACTATGTTACACAAACTCTTCCCTCGTGTCATCACTATCACTCTGAAAGCATACAGTAAACACGATTAGTAATGTTTATTACACACCAAACATTCAACTTTAGCGGAAAGCACATTTGAGTATTATTAAAAGGATAGATACAGCATTCTTTTCCATATAATAACATCTCTACGCCTGAGTTTTATATGAAATGCAAACTGCGTAAGTCTAGAGATTTTTAACTCAATAATGACATCAGGGTGCAGGCAAACATTAATATATGGAAAAGATTGTTTATTGTCATTCTTATATACCTTCACTTGACAGGTTTGCAACATACATGTTCAAGGTGCAGACGACAGGAAGTTTGTCACATTGCCCACATGCTGTACAGAGCAGGTGTGTTGTAATACACTATTAAAACCTGACCTAGAACTCTTGAGTGCAGGAATGGACAGTCACATGATTTGGTGTTTATTTCCAGCCAGTAACATCGGTAGACAAATAAGGTATATATATATATAAGAATGTGTGCTATTCTTAGATAAAGCATAAAAAGGCGGGATATTATTTAAACTTGATACAAGTTATATTTGATACAAAGTCATAAACGAGTTCATATTTAACAACGATTTTGTCAAAACGGTGTGGTATAGCTACATTTTACAATTTTAATCAGAGTAATATTCAAGCATTAACATAATTTGAAATTATGTTTACTATATGTCTATCTGCCAAAATCAGTCGCTGGAAACCGTGCAAACCATGAAATGCACCCGTGTATTACCTATCACCTGTATTAAACATGTGTAATATCATCAGTAATGAACTATCTACTGTGCTAGTAAAGAATACTATATAAAGTATGGTTATATTTTAGTCCTGTCAAAAGTATGAAATTTTGTTGACAGTTTTTTTTTCATCGCAGCATCTTCCTGCAAGAGACTTACCAACTTACAACTTGTATTTTGATACCTATGATGTTTTTATAGGTTATTTTCCAGAAACATGAGAACCAATGATAATAAGGACACTGTGCCGTGTCAATCTTGATACTCTCGGTCTACCTCAAATCAACAATAATGTATAATTGATGATTCGAATCTCCTGACCCCGTATACTTTCCGAGTCGAAATCTCACTCGAGCTCAAGTTTCAAAAATATGGGGCCTGATAAAATACAGTTCATATTTAACTCACAGCAAAATAATGCTTCGCTCCCTTTTTTTCTCTAATGGTCTTTAAATAAATAAGTATTTTTAACCATTAGACCATGTAATATTTTTAGCCTAAACTTGCAAACAGATAAATAACTTGCTAAGAAGAAAGAACTGTTTTGTTTATTTTCTGGAAACAACAAAATATTACTCACTTTTAGAAAACAATGCGAGGTTCATATAAGATGGGATATAATGGATAAAACCTTATTTATAACGTAATTCAAGACACAATAAAAGAATACAACACAGTTTAACTAACTGACAATTGTACAGAAGTTACAATTACAATGAAAAATAATAATCAGTTTTTTTCCATCAAAAAACAATATGAAAGTATACAATAAAAAGGTTATTTAATTTGAATGGTAAAATATTACTTGAAACTTGTTATTTTGGTGCCGGACGACTCGCAAGCTCGTCTTTTCTCGTGCTTGCCAAAACTACCAGTATCTGTTCAAAGTAATATTTCACCATACAAATCCATCTACCTGTAAGCATTATATTCAGACTCAAGACCTGAAACTGCTGAAACCTTTAATACCCTACTTCAAACTTAACTGTGTTAACAGAAATGGAAGTAAACAATATAAGAATCGTTCATGGGCATCCGGTGAAGATCGGGAGTTCTAACACGAGGTATACTCGTTTTTATCGCAACCGAGGCTCTGCCGAGGTTCAAATTAAAACAAATATACCGAGTGTTGGAATTTCCGTATCTGACCGGATACCCATGATTGATTCTTTTTCTTGCATACCATTTATATTCTGCGCGTTGACGTCACCAACTACTAACATTTTGTTTGTTTGTTTACACAATGACGTCATGCAACTGTCATTGTTTATATCAGTGCGTGACTTTTATCTTCCCCACGTGTAATAAGATCAGGCGCTGCACCCATGCAAAACACTGATATATATAAATAACTTATCCGGTATGCAAGAATGATCTAGCAATACCATGTTTGTAACCTCAATACAAAAGTGTACAGGTGCATACAGAATAAGCAGAGTAACACAAAATTAGGGTGGCTATACCAGGTGACATTTTCATTGCATATACGGCTAAAAAACAGATTTTGATCAGATAAAGCATACACATCTCTACTAAGCAAGCCGCCTTCCCTGCCGCTATAATAACAAATAGATTATACCTAAACTTTCTGGGAATACCCAAATCAAACTCTCCAAATTGACGCAAGTTTGATGGAAAGTGCAGGAACAATCATTTTGATATTAGTGGCAAAATGATGGGCCCTCTTAGCAGAGGTATACATGCTTTATTTGATCCAAATACGTTCAGAATTTCAATGAAATGATAAATAAATCTACCAGAATCCATGCTTTTGTTAGCTGTGTACGCGATCAGGCCACATGGTAAAGCCAACCTGACATATATAACAGGGATTCTTCTAACACCTGCAACCTCGTATCTGTGAATGTCAACTGAATAGAAGCCCGGTGAATACCCTGGTAATCCAGACCAACAGCTACATCACAAGTTTTCCACTATATTGTTCCAACTGATTGACCATAAAACTTTAAAAATCAAAATATCTCTTGAATCACTGACAAATAATTATCACATATTCAACCAGAATGTAATGCCATTTACCAAACATTACAACTAACAGATTTTCTGCCATTTACCAAATATTACAACAGCTGTTCTGCCATTTACCAAACATTATAATTAACAGCTGTTTATTTAAAAGACTTTGGTTTGACAATATCTCTTCGAAAAGGTTCTTTGAAAAGGTTAGAATAAGTTATGTAATAAATACGATAAATAAACAAGCTTAAGTGACAACACTATCAAAGCAAGCTCAATGTCAGACTGGGTACCCTACCATAGACCCATTAAGCATTAACATCCATGATGAAATATTTGGTTTAGGCTCATATGACACTGTTTAAAGATGAAATAATAGGTAGAGCAGTTACATGGTGTTAAAATTATAAAAAAAAATAAAAAAAATCGAATAATAACAAAATAAAAATGTATATATTTATATAAAAGGTCAATAATTATACAAACCAGTTATTAGAAAAGAATAGGATTGAATAAAAGTATACTTGGCACAATACGGAACAAACAGAAAATAACAAAAATTTAAATCAACATTCAGTGTCCTTTAGAACACATGTTTGGGACTGTAACCCGGATAAAGTCAACTTCGGAGATTCGTTATTTGACCCAGTTTTCTTGGACCTAAATTGCTCTTGCTTGGCCACGTTTGCTTCGTTCCGTGGTTTCCAAATAGGGGAAGCCATGATCGGCGGGGCAGTTGCTGCACTAACAAACTTCAGCGGATTAGCACTTGCAAAAGTTAGTTTTGCGGACGAACCAGAATGACTAGATAAGCTTAAATTTGAACAAGATGAATTTTCACTACTGCCACCATTTTGAGCTATTTGGGGCTCGGAAGAGGCAATAAAACATTCACTCTCCATCTCTTCACCACTTACTTCATTCAAATCTCCGACTGTCTTACTCCGAGTCCGGAATACCGGATCACTTTCACTCACTCGAAATTTCTCTTCGAATTCCATAGAATGCCTCTCCACATCTGGTACTTTAGTTGCAGAAGCGTTTCTTTTTGCACTCAAATGGCTTCTCGGGTTTGAGTTCAAGGCTTCTAATCGCTTGCCACCGTACGGAATGTATTTATTCTTATTCGTTTGCTGTGAACCTTCAGGAAGAGTCATTTTTCTCACACTATCACGTATGGTTTGCCGGATGATTCTCATAAAATCTGTCTTTGCCTCGTTTGTACTGCAACATACAGAAAGTGAGAATATGTGATATATATTCTGATGGGAAACAAAGTATGCGGTAGACATGGTTTATAAATTGTAACAGAAACAGTTACAGCTATGAAGATTCCTCACCATTTATTCAATTTGACCTTTGACCTCTGTGATATTGGTATAGTTAAGTTATAACCTTAACCTTTCATTCTATGATATTGGTATAGTTGTGACCTTTGACCTCTGTGATAGTGGTATAGTTAAGTTGTGATCTTTGACCTCTGTGATATTGTTACGGTTAAGTTGTGACCTTTAAACTCTGTGATTTTTCTCTCAATTTTCATTGGCTGTATTCTGTTTCCAAGCTCCATTATAGTTTATTTATAAGTTTTTGTTCACATTTTGAACATTGATGACTTTTGCATAACTAATTCAACAAAGAAATGAGGGCCTACTAATTGCTGAACACTTGATTACAAAATCAGCTGTAGACTGGCCAGCATTATGCTACTCAGCACTTAAAGTTTTAGCAGATTCCACTCCAAAAACAATCTTAAATGGACATGACGAAATTGTAATTTTGTACAGTGAAACAATGTCCTCTACCTCTTAGTTTACGTATATAGCTACATATATCAGTAATGCATAATATATTTGACATAATATGATGTTAGCTAATCTAAAGTATCCAAACTTTAACAAAAACTACCGCGGCTTTGATTACAATTTGTTCATTTTCCATCCGATAACATTTGTAAATGGATGACCTGAACTTGTTTGTTTCCTGTGAACAGCATGTGTTTCCGTCCACCTTATTTACTATAGCTTTTATCCCGACATGCAGTATTTTCATACGGCCAATTTTAAGCAAATTTGTTGACCTAAATTCACACTAGTTGACAGCGTAGAAAAAAATGCAAAAATATCAACTATTTTTTTAACGTAACAAGAAACAACAAAGCCGTACTTACTTTCTATGAAAAAATATGAGTAAATGTCTACCCTCATCACCCTAAAATGGATTTTTTTTAATACCGTGGAGCTTTAAAATTATTGTCTTCTGCTGTTTTCAAAACATGTCCGTCTGCTTGTCAGGAATTTAGGTCACATGTCACGTAGGCAATATACTAACAAAACATTTACCAGATGTTTTTAACACAATCATCGATATTGCTGCATGTTTTATTCAGGTACCCCGCCCTTGATATTACTCATTTACTACTTTTCATTTTACTTGTAAATAAAAAATGTTGATATAGGATTAAATCATCACTACATCATAAAATGTTTTATTTTGTTTAAGTTTGCTTTAAAATGGGACACATTTAACAGCAAAAACACTGGTAACGTGATTAACTGTCTAGGAAAATTATCCGTAGTCTTATTTTTTTTTATTATTTGCAAATATTTTCTTTTCATTTAGCAGACGATCATAAAAAATGATGACGAAATTTGCATAATAAACGTGCGTTGACGTAATTTCCGCCGTCGGTCGAAATCACATTGTGGTTGAAAACAGATAGAAAGACGATACATCCTATTTTTTATTCATAAAGCAAATCTCATACCTATTACAGAACTGGTACGCGCGTTCTGGTCTGACGTCCGAGTCTGATCGACTGTGTACGAGGTCCCACCAGTAGTGACCGTCTATATCGCTCACTTTACCAATCCGAACCTGAACATCCTGTACAGGTATCAGTGTGCGGAACCTCTCTATTGTATCATACAACTCACTGAACAAACCCTTCACAGCAACCGCGCCCTGAATGAAAACAAGCTTTTAATAGTTTACTTTCAGAATATCACTCAGGGTGTCCGAGAAGCACATTTGATAGATTTAACTAACGCTGAAAGAAATTAACATACAATCTGTTTATAAAATTTCGGAAATGGACAAGAATCAAGTAAAAATGGATTCCAAACATACCGGTATGTATAATTGTAGCAAATAGATCATTTAAAGGGTGGGTTTTCCTGTATCAGGAATTCTTTCATTTGATGGAGGCGTGTGTTATGTGTGTGCTTGTTCTTGGCCGCTCATTTGTTAAAATATAAACATGCCCAACATTGTGTGAAAGAATTCATAAGTTAAATAATCTTTTAATCTTTTAGCAACTTATCAGCTTTAAATTTGGTTTTTTATTCTTCATGAACACCAAAGTGTAATAAGAACAAAATGAAATGTTAATCGAAGCAGACATACCCCGCGAGTTTTCCTCCTTTTTAATCTTTCTCTACAAAGAAAGACAACTCCAGTTTTAAAGACAAACACAGTACTCTCAAGTTCTGTCCCCTTCTTAATCTTGCCGAGACTGTCTCCCACATTGCACCACTCCACCGTTCCATACATCTGTAACTCTCCTACACTGAGATCCACGCACTACAGAACAGAGAAAAATAGCAATATGAGGGCCGCGGATGTGGCATATTTACAAAATACTTAATATGAATGTTACAAATCACAATCAAGGGTGCATATCAAACTACTGTAACTATGTATAAATAACGAATTATTGTAACTGTGTATACCGGTAAATAACGAATTATTGTAACTGTGTAGAAATAACGAATTATTGTAATTATGTATAAATAACGAATTATTGTAACTGTGTATAAATAACGAATTATTGTAACTGTGTAGAAATAATGAATTATTGTAACTGTGTATAAATAATGAAATATTCTGTGTATCAATAACAAACAATTGTAACTATGTATAAATAACGAATTATTGTAATTATGTATAAATAACGAATTATTGTAACTGTGCACAAATAATGAAATATTCTGTGTATCAATAACAAACTATTGTAAATATGTATAAATAACGAACTTTTGTAACTGTGTATAAATAATGAAATATTCTGTGTATCAATAACAAACTATTGTAACTATGTATAAATAACGAACTTTTGTAACTGTGTATAAATAATGAAATATTCTGTGTATCAATAACAAACTATTGTAAATATGTATAAATAACGAACTTTTGTAACTGTGTATAAATAATGAAATATTCTGTGTATCAATAACAAACTATTGTAACTATGTATAAATAATGAACTTTTGTAACTGTGTATAAATAATGAAATATTCTGTGTATCAATAACAAACTATTGTAAATATGTATAAATAACAAATTATTGTAACTGTGTATCAATAACAAACTACTGTAACTGTGTATGAATGACAAACTATTGTAACTGTTTATAAATAACAAACTATTGTAACAGTGTTTAAATAATGAACTATTGTAACTGTGTATACATGACAAACTATTGTAACTGTGTATAAATAACAAACTATTGTAACTGTGTATAAAAAATAAACTAGTGTAACTGTGTATAAATAAGAAACTATTGTAACCGTGTATATATAACAAACTATTGTAACAGTGTATAAATAATGAACTATTGTAACTGCGTACAAATAACAAACTATTGTAACTATGTATAAATAACGAACTATTGTAACTGCGTACAAATAACAAACTATCGTAACTGTGTATAAATAATGAACTATTGTAACTATGTATAAATAATGAACTATTGTAACTGTGTATAAATAATGAACTATTGTAACTATGCATAATTAACAAACTATCGTAACTGTGTATAAATAATGAACTATTGTAACTGTGTATAAATTATGAACTATTGTAACTATGTATAAATAACAAACTATTGTAACTATGTATAAATAATGAACTATTGTAACTATGTATAAATAACAAACTTTAATATTTCTATTGATTGTATAGACTTCTGAATATCTTCGTTTCATAACATTATGTAATTATGGAAACGGATTGATATAAGCTAAAAGCTTTTTTCCGAATCCATGTTTTCAAATTGTGTTAAATTTATTATAATATTGTGTAACCATAATAATTGTATACATTTGAGAATAAAAATATTGTTTAAACTAAATAACAAACTATTGTAACTATGTATAAATAACGAACTATTGTAACTATATATAAATAATGAACTATTGTAACTGTGTAAAAATAATGAACTAATGTAACTATGTATAAATAACAAACTATTGTAACTATGTATAAATAACAAACTATTGTAACTGTGTACAAATAATGAACTCTTGTAACTGCATACAAATAACAAACTATTGTAACTATGTATAAATAATGAACTATTGTAACTGTGTACAAATAATGAACTATTGTAACTGCGTACAAATAACAAACTATTGTAACTGTGTACAAATAACAAACTATTGTAACTGTGTATAAATAATGAACTATTGTAACTATGTACAAATAACGAACTATTGTAACTGCATACAAATAACAAACTATCGTAACTGTGTATAAATAACAAACTATTGTAACTATGTATAAATAACAAACCATTGTAACTGCATATAAATAACAAACTATTGTAACTATGTATAAATAACGAACTATTGTAACTGTGTACAAATAACGAACTATCGTAACTGTGTATAAATAACAAACTATTGTAACTATGTATAAATAACAAACTATTGTAACTACGTACAATAACAAACTATCGTAACTGTGTATAAATGACAAACTATTGTAACTATGTATAAATAACAAACTATTGTAACTACGTACAAATAACAAACTATCGTAACTGTGTATAAATGACAAACTATTGTAACTATGTATAAATAACAAACTATTGTAACTGCGTAAAAATAACAAACTATTGTAACTATGTATAAATAACGAACTATTGTAACTGTGTATAAATAATGAAATATTCTGTGTATCAATAACAAACTATTGTAAATATGTATAAATAACGAACTTTTGTAACTGTGTATAAATAATGAAATATTCTGTGTATCAATAACAAACTATTGTAACTATGTATAAATAACGAACTTTTGTAACTGTGTATAAATAATGAAATATTCTGTGTATCAATAACAAACTATTGTAAATATGTATAAATAACGAATTATTGTAACTGTGTATCAATAACAAACTACTGTAACTGTGTATGAATGACAAACTATTGTAACTGTTTATAAATAACAAACTATTGTAACAGTGTTTAAATAATGAACTATTGTAACTGTGTATACATGACAAACTATTGTAACTGTGTATAAATAACAAACTATTGTAACTGTGTATAAAAAATAAACTAGTGTAACTGTGTATAAATAAGAAACTATTGTAACCGTGTATATATAACAAACTATTGTAACAGTGTATAAATAATGAACTATTGTAACTGCGTACAAATAACAAACTATTGTAACTATGTATAAATAACGAACTATTGTAACTGCGTACAAATAACAAACTATCGTAACTGTGTATAAATAATGAACTATTGTAACTATGTATAAATAATGAACTATTGTAACCGTGTATAAATAATGAACTATTGTAACTATGCATAATTAACAAACTATCGTAACTGTGTATAAATAATGAACTATTGTAACTGTGTATAAATTATGAACTATTGTAACTATGTATAAATAACAAACTATTGTAACTATGTATAAATAATGAACTATTGTAACTATGTATAAATAACAAACTTTAATATTTCTATTGATTGTATAGACTTCTGAATATCTTCGTTTCATAACATTATGTTATTATGGAAACGGATTGATATAAGCTAAAAGCTTTTTTCCGAATCCATGTTTTCAAATTGTGTTAAATTTATTATAATATTGTGTAACCATAATAATTGTATACATTTGAGAATAAAAATATTGTTTAAACTAAATAACAAACTATTGTAACTATGTATAAATAACGAACTATTGTAACTATATATAAATAATGAACTATTGTAACTGTGTAAAAATAATGAACTAATGTAACTATGTATAAATAACAAACTATTGTAACTATGTATAAATAACAAACTATTGTAACTGTGTACAAATAATGAACTCTTGTAACTGCATACAAATAACAAACTATTGTAACTATGTATAAATAATGAACTATTGTAACTGTGTACAAATAATGAACTATTGTAACTGCGTACAAATAACAAACTATTGTAACTGTGTACAAATAACAAACTATTGTAACTGTGTATAAATAATGAACTATTGTAACTATGTACAAATAACGAACTATTGTAACTGCATACAAATAACAAACTATCGTAACTGTGTATAAATAACAAACTATTGTAACTATGTATAAATAACAAACCATTGTAACTGCATATAAATAACAAACTATTGTAACTATGTATAAATAACGAACTATTGTAACTGTGTACAAATAACGAACTATCGTAACTGTGTATAAATAACAAACTATTGTAACTATGTATAAATAACAAACTATTGTAACTACGTACAAATAACAAACTATCGTAACTGTGTATAAATGACAAACTATTGTAACTATGTATAAATAACAAACTATTGTAACTGCGTAAAAATAACAAACTATTGTAACTATGTATAAATAACGAACTATTGTAACTGTGTACAAATAACAAACTATCGTAACTGTGTATAAATAAAAAACTATTGAAACTATGTATAAATAACGAACTATTGTAACTGCGTACAAATAACAAACTATCGTAACTGTGTATAAATAAAAAACTATTGAAACTATGTATAAATAACGAACTATTGTAACTGCGTACAAATAACAAACTATCGTAACTGTGTATAAATAAAAAACTATTGAAACTATGTATAAATAACGAACTATTGTAACTGCGTACAAATAACAAACTATCGTAACTGTGTATAAATAAAAAACTATTGAAACTATGTATAAATAACGAACTATTGTAACTGCGTACAAATAACAAACTATCGTAACTGTGTATAAATAAAAAACTATTGAAACTATGTATAAATAACGAACTATTGTAACTGCGTACAAATAACAAACTATCGTAACTGTGTATAAATAAAAAACTATTGTAACTATGTATAAATAAAGTACAAGATGCATTAGGTTTACGTTGACCGCTCGAATTGTCTTTTGCAAAATTTTGTTCCTCATGGAATATAGTACTTCTCTATAATAAGAAGGTTTCCAATCACACTTTAGCTTTCACGAAATTTAGTTCCATGTGAAATATAAATCTTGCATGCCTACTTAAACTGTATAGAGTTACCAGTAATAATTAGTACTTATAAATATATAAATATAAAGATATATATATAATCAATGTAACCAAATATTGAAATGTAATAATTACTATTTATATTGTATATAATAGTGAATAATGTAATAATTACTCTATATATATATTTAGTTAGCATAATAGACTACCACATAAAATATCATTTGGAAAAACTACGACTCTCTGAAAAATAATTATACTTTACCAAAGGACTCCATTAACATAGAGTACACTTAATACGGTTTTGTTTTTAGTGATTTAATCGCCTTATTGTTCATACCACAATAATCAACACTGTTGGCAGAATGAATAAAATCAAAATAGAAATCACACACACACCATTTTAAAAACTGACCAATACAAAATGTGTCGTGTACCTTTTTAAGCGGATAAAAATCTTTAAACATTTTGGCAAGTTCATCGAATATGGCACCGTATTCTTCATAAATTTTCTGCATCTCATTGATATGTTCTGCTACAGCTTCCATGCCCTTTCGCGCTTCTGGAATTACAAACAGAACTTGTGTCACTGTGGCCTCCATCATGAATATGGAGTGGTAATGAAAATCATTTTCTGATGAGGAAATACACAATTGTATTAGTACATGTATTATCATGGAATTGTGGTTCATAATATATGTTTTACTTCATAATAAATGTTTATTTGTAATATGTGATAGGAGGTGGCCCTTTTCGACCATTTTCCCACCTAAGATGAGGAGGTTAAATGGGTCACCTTAAAACACTAGGAGAATGTTCCACAGAACACTTTATGTCACCTGTCATGTGCTTTATTTTAGCAAGGACAAACTGACTTTAAACGTTGAAGACAAGATGTGCAATCCTTCATTAATTATGAAGTAGGAACACATTTTCATTACAGTTTTACAGTGTGACCTTGACCATTGACCTACTTACCCCAAATTAATTAGGGACTATTGTCTTACCACAAACAATCAAACAATAAAATGTGAAGACATTGGGTGCAATCAAAGTTATTCAGCTGAAATATTTTTTCATTACTAGGCCACGGTAACCTTGACCTACAACTAATAATGCTGATTTCAATTGGGACCAACCTCTGTAGGGATTATCATCTCATCATGTACAATCAAACTTTCAAGTTTTAAAAAGGTGGGTGCAATATTTCACATGTTATTGAGTGGAAATTATTTTTCATTATCGGGTAAAAGTGACCTTGACCTTTACTCAAATAACCCCAAAATCACTAGCAGTAATTGCCTCACTATGGATAATCAAACTATTAAATTTGAAGACGGTGGATAAAAAAAATCACAAGTTGCAGAGCAGAAGCTTTTTTCAGAGTCAGTGACCTTGACATTTAACCTACTGACACCAAAACCAATAGAGGTGTCCTTTCGTCAAGGGCAACGAATGTACAAAGTTCAAACATTAGGTGCATTCTTCACAAGTTATAAAGAGGAAACAAATTTTCATTATCAGGTGACCTTGACCTTTGACCTACTGATCCCACAATCAGTAGATCAATCAGTAGATGATGAACTTTGTACATTCATCATCTCACCAGGACAATCAAGTTATAAAGCTTGAATATGGTGGATGCAATCCTTCACAAGTTATTTTAAATAGCAGAGTGTGATGTCGACGGTGATGATGGATAAAGTGATTCTCAAGTGTCTGCCATGCAGCAACACAAAACAAAAAAAAGTAGCTAGCTACCAGACAGATGGTGGTGTTCGTCTGTATCTGAATCTGTGAGGTTACACAGTTGCTGCAGAAGTAGGGGGTACTTGAGTATTCTCTGTATGGGCTTGATCAGGTAGGAATCTAGGGTCGCAGAATGCTGGTTCTTTGGATTTCTCGCTATCAGGAAGTCCTTTAACTTCTCATTTATTGTATCTAATAAAAGAAATAATAAATGACTTAGTAGATTAGTCATTTGATTAACTTGGATTGAGAAACCAAGCCTTCAAGGACAACATTTATTGAAGAAAAGTTGTGTGATTTTATACTACTACAGTTTACATTTAACAATTTGATACAGAATGTAGTGACACTTGTTAAAATAGACTGGATCCATTTTGCACGTGCAAAAATTAAGATAATTTTTTCAGTCACCAATGGTGTAGATAAATTAGACGTCTACATTATTTTTTGTATCACTCGCTTTCATTTTGATATTACAAACTTTATTTAAAGAGATGAGGAGAGACGCATGTCTCTTATCTGAGCCACTTTCAGAAATTGTCACCACTTTTGTTTCACTATGGATTAAGGTGAAGACATTTGGTGCAATCGAAAATTTGAAATTTGTCTATGTTTGCTTAGATCAAAGTAACATTAGCTCACCTGGATGCAGTATTTTCTGAGATCTGGAGTGACTGGCACAAAATGAACTGTACACTTTGAAATGATTGGCATAAAACAGAAATGAACCTCCAAGTGAAAACAGCACTCTCTGTTAAAAGAAAAGAACGGTGTTAATGAAAACGGTGAAAAGCTCAGAGAAAATCATTGTCAACATAGGCAGTATTAAGATTTTGTTTTTATATGATAAGCCATATTGTATTGTTTTTATATGATAAGCCATATTGTATTGTTTTTATATGATAAGCCATATTGTATTGATTTTATATGATAAGCCATATTGTATTGTTTTTATATGATAAGCCATATTGTATTGTTTTTATATGATAAGCCATATTGTATTGTTTTTATATGATAAGCCATATTGTATTGTTTTTATATTGTTTTTATATGATAAGCCATATTGTATTGTTTTTATATGATAAGCCATATTGTATTGTTTTTAAATTTTACAAAATGCTGAGTTAAAAGTATACAAGTATTTGCACTAGAAAACAACACAATTGACATGCACAGGACATAAAAGCAAGAAACAATCATTTTTACTTGTTCAAATATTTCTTTACAGAAGATTGCTTGTGATAATTAATCTAGCCCTAAAATGAATTCATTTTTATGTTATTATTTATTGTATAACCATCAATATTGGTGAATTATCATTATATTAGTTTTCTATAGAAATCCTCTTAGTTCGATCACTATATCCAATACAAAAACAGATGAAGATGTTTATTAAAAAAAAATATATATATTTTTGATTACAAGATATGCTGCACTATCGATTAACCTTAAATAATTTTAAAATATAAGCTATTAATTGATTTTGAGATAAGGTAAATCAAAAACATTGTTTTCATGACATGACGATTCTAATCTATTACTGTTATAATGATAAATAAATAGTCTTGATCATCTTCGACGCTTGATTGTTAATATAAACAACTTGATTCTGCGTGTGTACAGAAAAAAAAATGAAACCAGAAATAATGTCCGTAATTTTTTTTTTTTTTATTGTAGTAGTTTTGACCATCCACATTTTGTTCATTGAAATAATGATGAAGCTTCCCCCTTTGTTGATTTATGAATTTATTATCTTTCTGCCGTTCTGTATATCTTAGATAGAACGTGCGTCTGTATCTGTCAATTAGAATCGATACCAGAATCTCGGTAAAATGGCTGTCGCATCAAAATTTCTTCAGAACAAAGTTTCTAGCATTTGTCTAGAGAAAAAGACAGCGTCGCAGATGTTCTAAACTATAAGTAACAGTATATTTGATTGGTCCACAAACACAGACACTGGTCAATCAAAACCTGTTTACAACATTTAGATCTGATCAGAAGTTAACAGTACAGCTTATTGGTCCACCAACTCATTGTACCTGCCAATCAAAACCAGTTTACAACATTAAAATATGATTAGAGGTGTAACAGTACAGCTGATTGGTCCCCCAACTCAGTGCACCAACCAATCACAAGCCTATTTACAACATAAATACATGCCATGACAACACTGATGTGTGTAACCTACCAACACTTCCTCCTCCTTCAAGCAGCGTGCCAAAACAAATTTGTGTTAATATTATAGATATAGCTACAACATGAGATGTGAGAAACTGATTTGCGGAGTATAAGCCAAAGTATTTTCACTACTTTTTATTCTCCAAGCGGCTAATAAGCACATTCTGACTTATCATAAAAACTGAATAAATTCAGTCAACGCTATTGTGGAGCTACGCATTGGAAGTGTTAAATTTGTCACATGTTTGCAATAATTGTCTGGACAGTTAGAATGATTTCTCATTTAACTGACAAACTTTCACCCACAAACATGTAACAATCACATCAGAATGTGCAGTAGATCCAAAGTTCATGCACATTTTTTTTCTTCAAAATGTTCAGTTAGATAGTTGATGTGTGGCTAATACATGTTGGTGGCCTATACTTAGCAAAATGGTATAAATGTTACAGTATAGAACTACACAAGAAAGTAATTGTAGTGTACATAAATTTCAGAGTTCTCCTCAGAAAGACAAACATACTCTCTATAATACACACAACTCATGAACTATCTGTGCAGTAGGGAGGTGACAACAACATCCTAGTTTTAAGTGGTTGACTTAAATCCTACATTTAAACCGGCACTACCTCTATCAGGGCCTTCCATTTCAGCAACAGAGAATGTTTTTTAAGTAGGTGTGTCATTTATAGTTCTTCCTTTTGTTGTTGTATTGGTAACTTCTAAAGTAAGCTGACTGGAGGGTAAATCACCCGCCTATACGCTTTTACAGAAAGACCTGCTCTATTATTTAAAATGGCAAATGCTATAACACTATGCCATTTAACATCAAATGAAAAAAGCATGAAGCTTGTTTGACTATGAAATGACAAACTGCAGTGTTTATTTAACATATGTAAGTGTAGTTCACCCCTGGAATGCCACGATTATTTCAATGCAATTGTACCTAAAGTTGTTTCGACAGGTACCTTATCCCAAATGTATCAACAACCTAAAGCTAGGTACAGAACACTTAGTGGAAAAAAATCCCATAGTCTCAGAGCAGGTAACTTCATTTACAAAATTGTAAGTTTGACCTAAAGTTTGGCCTTTTTTGGCACAAATGTACAACTGTCGACCTTGGAAAAAAGTTTTTCGGTCAAATATCTCCGACCTACAAACAATTAATACAAACATACTTTCAAACTTCTTTAGATTTGGTAAGTTTTTCGAGAATCGAGTTAATTATCAAGCACAAAGAAGTGCAGCACCTCTACAACATCAAGTACAGTGCACTATGATGGAGATAGTGCAGCACCCCTACAACATCAAGTACAGTGCACTATGATGGAGATAGTGCAGCACCTCTACAACATCAAGTACAGTGCACTATGATGGAGATAGTGCAGCACCTCTACAACATCAAGTACAGTGCAATATGATGGAGATAGTGCAGCACCTCTACAACATCAAGTACAGTGCACTATGATGGTGATAGTGCAGCACCTCTACAACATCAAGTACAGTGCAATATGATGGAGATAGTGCAGCACCTCTACAACATCAAGTACAGTGCACTATGATGGAGATAGTGCAGCACCTCTACAACATCAAGTACAGTGCAATATGATGGAGATAGTGCAGCACCTCTACAACATCAAGTACAGTGCACTATGATGGAGATAGTGCAGCACCTCTACAACATCAAGTACAGTGCAATAGGATGGAGATTTCAAGCCATCCTCAGTGTCAGCGTCACTACACCGACGAGAGAATAAACGGTCACAGTACCACACCTACCCTGTAATGTTTCATGTCTGTGGCGTGGAAGAAAGGACTGTCCAGCTGGATGGCCTCCTCAAGACTCATGAGGAACTGTCTCTGGAACTGACCGATCTCCTGTATGTTGCCGAATATATGATCAATCTCGTCCGATGTCATGAATGTCTCCTCCTTCAGAGGTTCTAGGTAGCGCTCCAGTAAACAGTTCAGGTCCTACAAGAACAGAATCACATTTATAAAAGCTTGTTGTGTGTTAACCCTTAACCCGCTACATATATATAATGGACTGTTCTTTCTTTGAATTAAGACCAATCCATTTGTGTGACAAAGGGGTGTTTTGGGGGAAATGACTGATCAGCAGCTGGACATTGTAAACCCTGATCAGCCGTTGAGTTTACAATGGATGCAAAAGCTTTTATAGTCGTGCTTAGCAGGTTAAGGGTTAAATTGACCCCACATATAAAATCACCAATTAAATTCTGATGTGGACACCTCTCATGTGATCATGATCTCTGGCATTTACCTACTTGAAGTGATACAAACTTCCAGAACCAGTTAGAATCTAGTAAAAATCTTATTTTACCACTTTCATCTGCTGAGCTGAAGTGTTAACAGAATCCGGTTAATGTTACTTCTCTAGAATAAATCAACAAGATGTCTCTTAACACTTAGGAATAGGAACAAAAAACATGGTTTAAATACACAGAGAATGTCTTCTTCTCCCTGAATCTGAAGATTAATCTATATTATGTCTAAATGCGGAGATTAGATTTTATATGCTTCTATTTTACTTCAAATATATCATTTTAGTTTGTAGAACACGATCTTACAAATAATCTGATCAAAAAAAAAAAAATTGTCCATTTTACAAATACTCAACATGAGCACATCTTCCATCATGTTGCCATAATGTAATCCAACTGACCTTGACATACGCCCTCTCTGTGTAATCCAACTGACCTTGACATACGCCCTCTCTGTGTCCACCAGTTCCATGATCACTTTACGTAACCGATCCACTTCTGAGAGTTGCCGGTTGCTGCTGCTGGGACTTCCTTCTACTGGTTCACGACATATGGCCGTCACCTGGTCTGCCTGCTGTGGTTACAGATAGGAATGTTAGTATATCTACAGGTTCACGACATATGGCCGTCACCTGGTCTGCCTGCTGTGATTACAGATAGGAATGCAAGTTTTATTTTCTGATTAACCACGTTCTAGCATAGGGAGAAAACATTTTGTTTTTATATCACCATTATATTAATTTTATACAGAACATGTTATTGTTATTCATCCAGCTTTACAACAAACATACTGTTTCCCTTTTTAGTAGCTCCATGGATAAGGCCTTTACCCGTGGTGGCGACATGTCTGAGGGGAATCTTCGGTATTTTTTTTACCTCCCTCTGAGGTCGCTGTCCGAACATGACCTAACATGACTGTGTTAATATAACATTAAATCCGATTAAGTTTCATTTCTTAGGAACATACATGGTTATTGGTAAAACAGTCTGCCAATAATTCTACACTGTTTTCAACCAGCACAAGTACAACTCTGATCTGGACAGTGTGCCAAAAAGTCTACACTGTTTTCCAGCACAAGTACAACAGGTGGATGTGATTCTGCTCAGATGTGATTCTGATCTGATGTGATTCTGATCTTGCCTGAGGATTGAAGAGCTAATTATGGAAGGTACACTCACCAGGAGTAGAGCATCAACTTGGTCTGTTGAGAGTTGAAGTTTACGTGCGGGACTGCACGGGGAGTTGTGAGAACTGGTCTCTGCTGAACTCAAACCTGCAAGAGAACAATACAACTGATGTTCTACAAAAAGCATTAGTCACTGACAATACTAGTGTTCTTTTACACTTTTACAAGGTTTGTTGTTCTTCTGCTGTTACAATTTTAAAAGTTACAAAGTAAGAAATGTTGTCCTTTGTAGACCAGTGGCCTCTAACAACATAGTTGATGTGATTAACAAGTGAAGCACCGACAGTGGGGCGAACATCGGATTGTGAATTCAACATTCTGACTGAAAAATCTAAGTAAACAAGACCTCGGCCCGAGGGTGTCGCGCCCATCATGGGAAACGGCTAATGAAATATTTATTAAATTTGTACTTAAATGATGTCCACCAAAGACAACACTTCATATGACTAAGTATCAAACAAATAAAAGCAAGGTAATCATAAAAAGTTAAGATACTGAGGTTAAATGGTTTAACCAAGGTGTAGTTTTGGGAAAATAACAAAATATTACCTTGACCTTGGTATTATGTATTGTCCAGTGATGCCCATCGCGGCCAACAATACATATGACCAAGTATCAAAGACATAAATTGAGACAATCACAAAGTTAACTGAGGTTAAGTTACCTAACCAAGGTTAAGTTTGGGGAAAATAACGCAAAATATGACCTTGGTATTTTTTGTTGTCCAGCGATGTCCACCAATGCCAACAATACATAATTTTTATGACCAAGTTTCAGAAAAATTCGAGCAGTGGTTATTGAGATATAGTTGATTTAAAATGTGGCCGCTGCCAACTTTAACCAAAAAGTCAAAATGCGTGGACAGATGGACGGACAGACAGAAATCGCAAAACTAAATCCCTGGATTTGCTACGCAATCCGGCGAAAAACATGTTGCTCTAAATCTTAATACATGTGTGTGACCTCTAAACGACAGTGACCTCTAAAATATATTTGACTCTATCTCTAAGTCTATGTAAATCAATCATATTACCTGACGAAGGTGGTGGTATCTTGAGATTGTCTATACTATTGTCACTGATGCGTGACTGACTAGGTGGGGGCCGACATGGCACAGGGGTTTCTATGGTAACGTTACTGCTCGGCGTCTGTAGTGAGCGGACGGTGAGGCAGACACTCTGCGACTCGGTCAACAAGGACTCAACAAATACCATGTCCAGCTCGGACACAACCTTGCCGTTGATGACCAGTATCTCATCACTCGGTATCAGACCTGAAATAACACAATCTGTCTCTGAAACTCCAAACACATGACATGGCCCTCCCACTACACAGGTCAAGTCCCTCCCACAACACAGGCGGCCAAGTCCCTCCTGCTACACATGACATGGCCCTCCCACTACACAGTCATGACATGGCCCTCCCACTACACAGTCATGACATGGCCCTCCCACTACACGACATGGCCCTCCCACTACACATGCCAAGTCCCTCCAACAACATATGACATGCCCCTCCTGCTACAAATGCCAAGTCCCTCCCACAACATATGACATGGCCCTCCCACAACACATGACATGGCCCTCCCACAACACGACATGGCCCTTCCACTACACATACCAAGGCCCTCCCAAGGAATGTGTTATTTTCCATAACCCAACCTACCCATAGCTTTTACTCCAGACACATTCCAACAAAGTTTTACCCTGCCCAATTTCTAGACTTCTTTTTCATGTTCGGAAGTATGTTCTTGATATAAAACAAATAGAGAATATAACAATTGTAAAAAAAAGTTTACATAGGTACCTATTTTTTAATACTTGTTTAAACCTAAAGAATTTATGATAAAACTGCCACCAGAATTAGTATAAATGATTTTTCCAAAATACTTGCTTGTGTATTATTAAAGGGGTTGTTGCACTATTCTGGAACTAGCTACAGTTTAAAGGGCTTTAAAAAACATGGGAAAAGATGAAATAATTATCAAAATATCATAAAAAATACAGGAGATTTTTTTGGCAAAAATTCTCAAACGGAGGCAGCCATCTTGGATTGATGTCATCGTGCCTTTTTACCATTTATTGCATATTGATATCATTTAAAACAAAGAATATCATTGCAAATACATGTAAAACGTAAAAAGAGCATATACAGTAAAAATATTTTACTTTGTATTTATAATTTAATACATTTAGTTGCTTTAAACAGTATTTATTATCTGACATCATCATTCAAAGATGGCTGCCTCCATTAGAGTCTTTTTTCAAAAGGTCATATCTCCTCTATTTTTAGGATGGCGAGTTGTCCGTCGTCCGTCCGTCCGTCGTCCGTCTATTAACTTTTGCCTTGTGAACACTCTAGGGCCTTCATTATTAATCGAATCTTTACAAAACTTTGCCAGTGTCTTTATATCAATGAAAGCTCGGACAAGTTCGAAAACCAGCCGGATCCGATAAATTTCACTAGAGTTATGGCCCATGTTTTGCTGAAAATGCCATATTAAGCCTTGTGAACACTCTAGCACCTTCATTTATTATTTGATCTTTACCAAACTTGCACAGATTGTTAATATCAATGAAAGCTCGGACAAGTTTGAAAACCAGCCATATCGGATCTGTAACACCGGAGTTATGGGCCTTGTTTTTTCTGAAAATTGCTATTTTCTGCCTTGTGAACGCCTTTATTTATTATTTGATCATTACCAAACTTGCACAGATTGTTAATACCAATGACAGCTTCGAAAAGTTCGAAAATCAGCTAAATTGGGTCAGTAACACCAGAGTTATGGCCCTTGTTTTTTCTGAAAAATGCCATATTCTGCCATGTGAACACTCTAGCACATTCATTTATTATTTGATCTTTACCAAACTTGCAAAGATTGTTAATATCAATGAAAGCTCATATAAGTTCGAAAACCAGCTAAATCGGATCAGTAACACCGGAGTTATGGCCCTTCTTTTTTTCTGGAAAATACTATTTTCTGCCTTGTGAACACTCTAGGGCCTTCAATATTAATCGGACCTTTACTTAACTAAGCCAGTGTCTTTCTATCAATGAAAGCTCGGACAAGTTCGAAAACCGGCAAGATCGAAATAATTTCACCAGAGTTATGGCCCTTGTTTTGCTGAAAAATGCCATATTAAGCCTTGTGCACACTCTAGCACCTTCATTTATTATTTGATCTTTATCAAACTTGCAAAGATTGTTAATATCAATGAAAGCTCAGACAATTTCCAAGACCAGCCAGATCGGACCATTAACAGCGGAGTTATTACCTTTGATTTAATTAAAAATGCTATATTTTGCCTCATTAAGACAATAGGGCCTTCTTCTTTCATCCAATCTTTACTAAACTTTACCAGATTGTTTAAATAAATGAAAGCTTGGACAACTTCGACGACCAGCTAGATCGGACCATTAACAGTGGAGTTATGACCCTTCATTTAGTTAAAAATGCTATATTTTGACTCGTTAAGATGATAGGGCCTTTATCTTTCATTCGATCTTTACCAAACTTTACCAGATTGTTTATACAAATAAAAGCTCGGACAAGTTCGAAGACCAGCCAGATCGGACCAGTAATAGCGGAGTTATGGCCCTTGATTTAGTTAAAAATGCTATATTTTGCCTCGTTAATTCGATAGGGCCTTCATCTTTCATCTGAACTTTACAAAACTTATAGATTGTTTATATCAATGACAGCTCAGATTATTTCAAAAACCAGAAGGATCGGACCAGTAACAGATGAGTTATGGCCCTTGATTTAGCTAAAAATGTTATATTTTGCCTCGTTAAGATGATAGGGCCTTTATTTTTCATGCGATCTTTACGAAACTTTAATAGATTGTTTATATCAATGAAAGCTCAGTCAAGTCCGAAAACCAGCCAGATCGGACCAGTAACATTGGAGTTAATGGCCCTTGATTAGTTAAAAATCCTATATTTTGCCTCGTTCAGACGATAGGGCCTTCATCTTTCATCAGATCTTTAAGAAACCTTACCAGATTGTTAATATCAATGAAAGCTTGTACGAGTTCGAAAACCATCCAGATTGGACCATTTACATCGGAGTCATGGCCCTTGATTTTCTGAAATATGCTATATCTTGGCCTCATTAAGACGAAAGGGCCTTCATTTGGCCGGATTTCATTGAAACTTTGCAGGGATGATCAGTACCAAGCCTAGTTGTACATAGTCACCGTGTTCTAGTTGAATGATTTTGACAGTCATAGCCCTTTAAAGGTTTTAATACACAAACTTTGTTTTGACTAGTTCTACTGAACCCCTGGCCGGATTAAACGAAACTTTTTAGGGATGATCGATTCTATATCTTCTTTTGCACATCATAGCTGTGTTCCGGTTGAATGATTTTTGGTGGAGTTAGGGCCCTTTAAAGGTTTTAATACACAAACATGTTCTGACTAGTTCTCCTGAACCTCTGGACGGATTTAAACGAAGCTTTTTAGGGATGATCAATTCCATGTCTAGTTGTACAAAGCATTGGCGTATTCAGGTTAAATGATTTTTTTGGCAGAATTATGGCCCTTTAAAGGTTTTAATACACAAACTTTGTCTTGATCTACTTCTCCTGAACCCCTCGCCAGATATTTGGCAAAGTTATGGCCCTTTAAAGGATGTTGATACTACAATTTTTTTCCAGGCTAGTTCTCCTGAATGCTTGGCTGGATATAGATGAAACTTGACAAAGATGATCAGTATCAAGCCTAGTTGTGCATATCATTGCCATATTTCGGTTGAATGAATTTTGGCAGAGTTGTGACCCTTTAAATGTTTTAATACACAAACTTTGTCCACATTAGTCTCTTCCAAACTCTTTGCCAGATTTCAGCGAATCTTGGCGAGAATGATCAGTACTAAGCCTAGTTGCACCTGTCATTGGTCATTGCCATGTTCGGGTTGAATGATTTTTGGCCCCTTATACATAAACTTTATCTTGAGCCAGTAGAGCGTCCACAGGCCCTCTTGGGCCTCTTGTTTAAGATAGTTTGACAACTTGTTCAGCTTTTTCCATGGTTTTTAAAGCCCTTTTAAATGAAACTAGTTCCAGAATATTGCAACATCCCCTTTAAGGTACCTCTGTTTAGGTTTAGGGCATATCAGTTTGAACTATGTACGATATTACTTTTTGGAGTATTTGATTAAATGTGGGGACCTCAGTTTTAAGTCACTTACGAATGACTTAAATCAAGCATTGTACTGGTATTTATCTTTAAGACAAAACCACTTGGTAACGAACCTTTACTATGAGCAAGGCTGTTAGGTCTGACTTCACTGACATAAATCCTGAGGTCATCATCTCTGTCACAGTCCTCGGCTAGCTCCGCCTCTATCTTGAGGCCGTAGTCATGGTGGGCGTCGTCCTTACACAGCTCCACCTGGTAGGTACTCTTCTGACACACCTCCACCAGCTCGCACTTCTGCAACAAAGTACGAGAACAGAGTATGAAAAAGTACAAGTTGCCTCCCTGGACTAGTGCCACCTCTTCTTCAAAGTAGTGAAAAAATCATCGAAAATATCGTTCTGAAACCAGTTCTTCCAATAAATAACACAATCACACAGGACAACAATTTTGGGTGGAACAGCATCGGAGCATTATATACATTACTGATGCTAAACTAAATACCCGGGTAAACTCTTTGCCTGTAATTGTATAAATCCACACGGGCAAGTGCAATATTAAAAAAAAAAGAACATCATCTGTCGTCTTGGACTTTTTTCTTAGTTTGTTGGTTTCTTTCAGTATTGTGATAAGCTCGTTACCACGATGCAATATTTTATCATAGATTTTAAACATACAAAGTACTACACTCCAGATATATGAAAGATGCCAACATGATATGGCATCTGCCATGTTATACACGTTAAAATATACGCACCATTCTCTTGATGCTTTCTGTCTTGTCGGGATATAGATAGCTCCCCTCAGATTCTGCTGGCAGTTTCACCCGAACAAAATGATCGCGGGGATTGAGCTGTCGTTTATTGCACACAAATTGTAGAATATTATCTGCCGTTGTTTTCTTGTTAATACCAATTGTGACAGACTGAAACATACAATATGGCTAATGATTTTTTCAAAAAGGTAAGTCTTTTTTCCGGCTTATTCTAGTTAAAGAAAATACTGTAAACCACCTTTTAAATGCCCCACTTTTTCAAAACATATTAGAACTTTCTTGGGTGGTAAATCGCAATGTGGCAAAGCAAATGTGGATGTGACCTTGTCCTCAAAGCATAGGACAGCGGTTATCTTCTCATTAGGAGACAGAGATTTTTGAGAATTTCTTACTATTCCTGAACATTCGTGTATGGCATCCTCGTCAACTCCTTTTTTAATAAAACTTTATTTAATAGGTCTAAATGTTAAGAGGTTATAATATGATTTTTTTTTAAGACAAAGCATGACTACTAGAATTTTTACATTTTGTATATAAGCGTCTCCGTGACCAAATGGTTAACGACGTTGCGTGGTAAACCTTCGCCTCTCACCGCTGCGGGTTCGAATCCCACTGGGAGCTCGACTTGTGAGGAATTGTCGATTTTACGAATGGCGGGAGGTGTACAGTACTGGTTCTACCCAGGAAAAGTGGGTGGTCTGCCTCCACCACAAAAAATCGACCGTCATATATAACCTTACATGTGTTGAAAATGACGTAAAACACCATACAAACAAACAAACATTTTGTATACATAGAGGATCTTACATGAGTACTCATTCATTACTGAATTTATTAAACGAGTTGTCAAAATGATATAACGCGAGGCTCTTGCCGAGCATTATATAATTTTTGCTAACGAGTTTAATAAATTCAATAATGAATGAGAACGAATGATAGATTCTATTTACCACATAACTCAAATATCGACTTTTACTGCATTTTGCCTGTTGTTTTAACACGCGAAACCGACATAAACTGTGGGAATTGGACCATAGTCATTATCAAATGTTTTTGACAGCACATACTAGGTATACTTTGGATACTTATACAACTAGTGGTATATCGAAAATATAGAATGGTGTTATTCCACTCCCACACCATAAGTTATGTGATAAACCCAATTACAAAATCTTGGTTTTCTTGTTATAATGGCCTCAAATAACTGCCCCCTTTTGTAAAATGCATCACTTCCAGAGGCGTTTAAATGGAGGACTACAGTATGAATCAGCTACAAATGGCAATATATTGCCATGTGTCAGTCATGTACAAAAGTGACACAAAAAACTTACAGCAGGTGGTGTAAGACACATACTATTGTGAATAATCAATCATTGTGTCATAGATCCTGTAAAAGTTATCCAGCACATGGGCTGCATCAACCATTGACAAATGATTTGATTTTTTTTGTTGATATATCTGAAGGATTAATGGCATGGTGTTGAACTGATGAATTTGATGTCAACTGAAGTCTTAAAATAGAGCATATATCCAAATCTAGTACATATTTAATATTGATTGTATAAAAAGAGTTCTGTAAATTGACACCAAACAAGCTCGACATTAGCAAGCACATTTTGAATCATTTAATCAAGGACTAGCATAAAACCAATGCTAAATATTATCAAGCTGTGATATTGTTTATTTGTTGTTTCTCTGCAGACGTCAATGTTACACTAATGTGCAAACTGTGTCATGCACTGGAGCGTTCCCTTGCACTCATATTTAACATGTGTTTGTTTGTTTGTATGGTGTTTTACCTCATTTTCAACACATGTAAGGTTATATATGAAAGTGTCGATTCTTATGGATGGCGGGAGGTGTACAGTACTGGTTCTACCCAGGAAAAGTGGGTGGTCTGCCTCCACCACAAAAAATTGACTGTACAGTACATATTTTAATTGTCAATTAACTTACCACTAAATATTTTTGTTCATTAATCTTACACCTCCCGCCATCCGTAAGAATCGACACTTCCTCATTTACAAGTCGAGCTCCCAGTGGGATTCGAACCCGCAGCAGTGAGAGATTTAACAGGAGTAATATTACTTAATTTAAAAAGTTTTATTAAACTATTTTAAAACAATAGTTTTTCACATAAAGTATAACTGCAAATAAAATCGTGAACAACTGATAAAAGTATACGAATGTACAAACCCAAACCAGAGAGAATTGTGTCAAGATACCCGACTTAAAACTAGTTTCGATAACTACCTGATTGTCTGGTACATTGATCTTGGACAGCACTTCTGTAGATCCAGTGGACTCGGTGGGTGACTGGGTGCCGTCCTTTGTCAACATGTCACCCACAACTTCATCTATCTCGGTCGCCTTGTACACAGACCTGATAATGATGAGAAATTCACTGATAGAGTTACCGATCCTTTTGGGGGCAGTGAAGTAAACATACAAGAAACCTGGAAATTTTACACACACAAAAATTGTTTTTCAATGGACAAGTTGAAGTTGTCAACTCTTCGATGCTGCCTGCCGAACAACATTCATCAATCTAGTAACCAGACTCAAAACATAGGGATAAACTCACTGCAAATGTTAAATATATTTAATTGCAGCTTTTTTTGGTTAAAAGGCTCGATGACATCATCATTTCTAGATTTTTGCAAAATTATAATACTGATAAGCCATAATTATTTTCTGTATTTGATAATTCTTTCACTTTTTTGCAAGTTTCTTAAAGCTTTCTTTTATTAAAATGTGTTTGAGAAATGTGCAACATCCCCTTAAAATCCCTATGCCACCATCAACAGGCAAAGTTTACAACAGTTGTATACAGTTTCTAAACCTACTGATGACGAGATATCATGACACATTGTAAACGGCTTTGCAAAACTGGAACGTCCATTTAAGAGTTACATTTTATCAGGGAGTACGTTATAGGGAGGAGAAACGGGCTCGTTTTGCCGATTTATGTTGTCGCGCCGTGATAATGACTACTTCCGGTTGTTTCGCAAGTGTGTGAAAAACAGCAAATTCTTATAAATTATTACACTTACAAACTCAATAAATGTGCTAAATGTAAACATAAGTATTCACATTGTGTCCTCTGATACAGAGCGTGTATTTGTTTGCATGTTTAAAAGCACATTTTACCAGACGGTTCTGTGTAACAAAGATGGCGCCACTCTGCGCCAAATAAAAAATGGTGACAGTGTATAGCTATTGCAAACGAGATATGAGACTACGGGTTATTTAGGCATTAATAATAACAAAAAGTGAATAGTAAACATATTTATCTTTGTAAAGAAGGTAATTTCATGGTGGTGATTATAAGACAAAGCCTAAAAAGAGGTGATGAAAATGTGCCTTTTGAGATATCAGCTAAATTTTTAATTTTATATAATTAAAAATGGTGTGGAGCTATTGCAAACGAGATACGAAGTATGGGTTACATTAAGCATTTATAATAACAAAAAGTGAATAGTAGACATATTTATCTTTGTCAATAATGTAATTTCGTGATGTTGATTTTAACAGAAAGCCGTAAAGAGGGGCTGTAAAAACTGCCTAATTTGAGATGTTGGCTGAAATTTTAACTTTTCAAATGTAACGCGCTTACGATCGATTTACCTGTATCGATAAAATAGTAAATGGCGGCGTTCTAGCGCGACAACATAAATCGATAAACTAGAGCGTTTATGAACCCGTTTCTCCTCCCTATAACGTACTCCCTGATTTTATGCATAATCAATCTTGGTTATTTTAAGTACCTTGAATCATCCTATATTTTTAATCAGTACATATACATATTTATATGACCTAAACACCTGGTAAGGGGTTTGGATAAACAATTTTGTAGTATAACTTTTACAGACCTATCGCACTGTAATATGGTGATCATCCTTTTTTCAGTTTGTTTTATGTCAACAAATTCTGATTTTATCATAGATAATATTTTTTGCATTGAAGTCTATTTGGAATCAGTTTATTGAGCAACTGTCACACCTTTCATTTCTACTATATACAGGCTGTTACTTTGGTATATTTGTGCTTTTTTCTCAATAAATATGGAGTCTTGTTGACCTAAACTACAAGTCAATACTCCTACCAGAGTAACAGCTTTTCCAGGTATTATCAGCAGTAATTACATGTTAATTGGACAGTACTTTATCATTAAATATGACGGTGTTTACTATGGAAGCCATGACTGTCTTGTGATGTTGCCGATTAATATATGCGCCGTGCATTTCCCTTTATATTTTATGCATTTTTAATTGTATGCGGTAAATAAATCTTTATATGTGGTAGAAAAGTATTTATATGCAGTAATCATTATATGCGATAGATAAGTCATTGTATGCAGTAGATAAACCATTATATATACGGTATTTTACCTTGTATAGTACGCAGTTTTTTTACCACTTTTACGGTTTCCGAAAGGGGGGTGCGTACAATATAAGGAAACAATAAAAAGAACTTTTTTTTTCTTGCAGAAAATCGATGTCTGGGAAGGAAAACCTTGACGACGAACAGACATTGAGACAGAAAATTGTGAATACCGATAATACACAATTTTTTCGTAATTTACTCGCTTCATATAAGTAATATATTGACTTAATTCGATTTATAAATGAATAAAGTGTATTATGATGCTTGTTTTTGTATAAATGTTTGCATTGTTTGTTGTAAAACTTCAATAAATTGTGTGAAAAATCGTCCCTCGATTTTGTTGTTTATATCGCGTGACGTAATATCACGTGACTTCCAGCTGTTTAGACTGGTACATGTAGTATTATTACAGTTCTATTCTATTCTAATATTTATAGGATTTTATTTAATATTTTATAAAAAATTAATGAAGTTTTTGCTTTATTTTTAAATACATATATTTTAGACGGCGTAGAAAGGCAGAATCACCCTACTTTGAAATGGCAATTATTCAATAATGCTTGTGAAAACATGCTTACCGGTACACATTTGATGATTGATAATTGGGCCAAACAAGATCGCACCTCGGCTGCAGTATAGACAAATTTTAAACACAGGTAGAGTGGGTTATTCTATTTCTATAATCCTTTGAAGTTGCCGCAAGTAGCGACTATTTCTGAGGATGCACTTTGACACGCCGTGTGACCTTTACCAGATTTAGCCACGGGGTACAGGTAACTGATCACGCGTTACACGTATGATACACTTATGATAAGCACTGGTTCCCGTGAATACACAATGTTAGTATAATCGGCGTAATGGATTACGGTAACCAACGACTTTGTTGCATTTGTTTTAGTAGATGTAATTATCGGATTACGGACAATTATCTGCGGCATTATAATCGGCTCTTTGATGAGATGATACAAGATAGGTATTCCCCTGAAGATTGGCAATTAATGATTGAAGTAATTATATTGTTCCGGTGTTGTTTTCTTTTGTACGCTAATTTTCTCAATCGTGATTTTATTTTTTTTAATTTTATTTTTTTAACCTTTTATTTTCGTTGAATGGTTCATCTAGGAAAACTAATATTTTGATGCGTATTATACACGGAAAGAACTTTTTTAACCCATTTTTGACCTCTGAGAAGGGGGTGCGTACTATACACGGGTGCGTACTATACAAGGTAAAATACGGTAGTCCATTATCATTATATGTAGTTCATTTATTACTATATGCAATAGTTTATCTAATATATGAGGTCCTTTGAACCAGGTTTGTATTTATATGCAGTGCTTCTGTTGACTTTGTATGTTGTACACATTTTAATATACGTGGTTGATACATCTTTATATTCGGTGGTTTCAATTGTATTATATTCAGTACAAATATATAAAGATTTATTTATACATATAATTAAAAATGCACTGCATATCATGAAAGATCTACCACATATAAAGGGAAATGCACCGAATATATTAATCGGCAACATCGTAAGACAGTCATGGCATTCCATAGTTTACTACAGAAACCATGTGCATATGGATTATAATAAAACGATAATTATTTTGGAGGTTAATTTCCAATACACGCTCTTACACTATTGAAAATGCTGAACGAAAGTAGTTCTACAATTGACATCTCTTTTGCATTATTTCCCCTTAGTTGTAGTCCCAATTAAATTGCACAAACATTTGTAGAACTCAAAGTTGCCAAGATCTACACAAACCTATAACATACTACTACTTTAACACCTTTGTCTGTGCTTGCACCACACACAAAGACTATTGCCGATTGAGAATGTTCTAGAAGTAACTTACTGACTAGACGAACACGATGGCAGTGATGACTTATTGCTGTATCTGAACAGTCCATCTCCCCTTGGAGACAGCAGCCCGCCTTTCTGGGTCCCCTTGCCATACAAGTTTGGCATTACAAGGGGTTTCCGGGCACACACCAGGGCGTGGAAAGATGATACAGTGAAGATACCCAGACGACCGAGGGATGCCTTAGAGCTCTTCGAAACACTAGATAGAAGAACCTGAAAGTACAGTAAACAAAGATACTAGCAGTCTGCCAGCCAGAGTAATATAACAAGACCTGGACTAAATCTCCAACTTATGCCTTGATCTTGAATCAACAAAACTGCAAATTATAATAGTTATCTATTTAGTTATTGGAATATTAACAGAATTCAGAATATTCCAATTAGATCAACCTTAAATTTTAACTGTATACATATAGAAACTCCAAGGCATTTACTTTAGATATTTCCTGGATTTGCATGCGTAAAAAAAGGAAAGCATTACTTCATAATTATATTAGTCTCCAGATTTCCTAGAACTATAAATAGCAACAAGCATTCTATTTATAACTTATTTACTTGAACAGAGGCTGTGTAGCGCTGTAGTCTGTAATGCTCTATATATAGCTTCAGAAGTTTCCTAAATCTATAAATAGCACCTTAAGCATTCTATTTATAACTTACTTTAGGATTGGGCAGTTCAGAACCCTGTATTGAGGCTGAGTAGCACCGCAATCTGTACTGTTCTATGTAAAGCTTTTCAAGGTTTTCCTCCCACTGCCGTATCTGTTTGATGATGGCTTGACGACTACGAGGGTCAGACACGACGGTCAGCTGGAGCTCAGCCATCTTGCGCATTTTAACATCCTGAAAAATGACCGTTGTGTGTTTTAAAGCTTGCGGAACATAAGCAAATTGTCTCCTTTGATAATTCTCTCCGAACAATTTGTTGAACGATTTGATTCACCTCCATTTTATTGTTGTTTCTCTTGATGCGTTTCAATAAAACAGTGCCACTTATATTTTTTTTAATTGTTTAAAATGTGTAAGAATCAATGAAAACAAATATAAAAAAAATTCAAGCATTTTAAGAAAATCAAATTTGTTTGAAAAACTTCTTTATTTATATATATAACTGAAGTAGAGCATTGTCTGAATGTAATACAATGATAAACACAAAGGAGATCAAATAACAGGACCAAGTTGGGGGTAGCGATAATGTTAGAAAGGAGTTAACTTACAGGTTACTTAAGCCCCTCATTGGAAATACTGACCACAACGAAGTACAACACAAATTGTATCATTCCCACAAATATATTAATATAAAACATTTTTAAGATTTGAAACTCCAATACAAAATTAGCAAATCTTTCATTCTTTCACATTTGATAAAAATCATGCAATTCGACAGGATAAATGACGTGAATTTTTTTGCGACTATTAACTAACAAATGCATAACTTTAGGATACAATGTCAAAAACATTACGTGATTATGTTTATTTCAATGCATTTGTTAGTAAAACTTTTAAAAACAATTAATGTGACTAATAGAAAGGGGTTATAGAAAGGGGTTAATTTTACTTTTGTGTCAGTATATCAACTGTTTAATGGTGGCAAATCATGTTAAACCTGTTGCCATTAAACAAATTTGCAACCATTAACAGTTTACCCTATGTTATTTATTCAAGTTTAATTATTTAGTGAACAATATAATGCACTTTATTAATCACATCTTTCAGAAAACACCTTTCTTTCGTTCGTTTATTCAAACCTCTACACCCTGTCAATACTTACAATGTCTATATTAGTTTCCAGTTTGTGCAGTTCAGATCTCAGGAGCCTGGCTATATTTTCCTTGCCGTGTTGTCGAGCAAATGAGCCCGCACACGCAGAATGTATTGCACTAACCCACAGGTCTAACTCTGTCTGACTAGACGCCTGCAAAAGGTTTGAGACGTTTAAACATTTTTATATTGTGCAAGGTCTGGAAGTTAACATGCAAAAGAGTATGAAGGTCACTGCGAAAAGATGCAAAGAATAAATAGCAACAAACTTGAAGAGACAAAATTACCAAACAGACTGCTGGTTAACTACACAAAAAAAAAAAATGTATTATTTACAACTAGAACTTTCGTCTGGAAAAGCCGACTGACATACCCCAGGTGGGACCATGGAAGCGTCATCAGTGTGACTACAAGTGTTATACAGCAGACAAAGTTTTTCCATTATCAGGTGACCTTGACCTTGAATGATCCAAACATGTATAGGAATCATTCTCTCATTATGGACAGTCTACCTGTTAAGTTTCAAGAGTGTGTCTACAAGTCTTATAACAGACTTATAGACCAGACAAGGTGTTTCAATCAGGTCATGGTAACCTTGACCTTGAACCTACTGAAGCCAAAATGTATAGGGTCATCCTCTCACCATGGACACTCTGCAGGCAAAGTTTCATGAGTGTGGTTGTACATGTTGAAGAGTTATGGAGCAGACAAGGTTGTGTCTACAGATGGATATATTAAGAGTTATGGAGCAGACAAGGTTGTGTCTACAGATGGGTACATTAATTCTGTATTGTTGTGTCTACAGATGGGTATATTAATGGAGCAGACAAGGTTGTGTCTACAGATGGGTATATTAATGGAGCAGACAAGGTTGTGTCTACAGATGGGTATATTAATGGAGCAGACAAGGTTGTGTCTACAGATGGGTATATTAATGGAGCAGACAAGGTTGTGTCTACAGATGGGTATATTAATGGAGCAGACAAGGTTGTGTCTACAGATGGGTATATTAATGGAGCAGACAAGGTTGTGTCTACAGATGGGTATATTAATGGAGCAGACAAGGTTGTGTCTACAGATGGGTATATTAATGGAGCAGACAAGGTTGTGTCTACAGATGGGTATATTAATTCTGTATTGTTGTGTCTACAGATGGGTATATTAATGGAGCAGACAAGGTTGTGTCTACAGATGGGTATATTAATGGAGCAGACAAGGTTGTGTCTACAGATGGGTATATTAATGGAGCAGACAAGGTTGTGTCTACAGATGGGTATATTAATGGAGCAGACTAGGTTGTGTCTACAGATGGGTATATTAATTCTGTATTGTTGTGTCTACAGATGGGTATATTAATTCTGTATTGTTGTGTCTACAGATGGGTATATTAATTCTGTATTGTTGTGTCTACAGATGGGTATATTAATGGAGCAGACAAGGTTGTGTCTACAGATGGGTATATTAATGGAGCAGACAAGGTTGTGTCTACAGATGGGTATATTAATGGAGCAGACAAGGTTGTGTCTACAGATTGGTATATTAATGGAGCAGACAAGGTTGTGTCTACAGATGGGTATATTAATTCTGTATTGTTGTGTCTACAGATGGGTATATTAATTCTGTATTGTTGTGTCTACAGATGGGTATATTAATTCTGTATTGTTGTGTCTACAGATGGGTATATTAATTCTGTATTGTTGTGTCTACAGATGGGTACATTAATTCTGTATTGTTGTGTCTACAGATGGGTACATTAATTCTGTATTGTTGTGTCTACAGATGGGTATATTAATTCTGTATTGTTGTGTCTACAGATGGGTACATTAATTCTGTATTGTTGTGTCTACAGATTGGTATATTAATTCTGTATTGTTGTGTCTACAGATGGGTACATTAATTCTGTATTGTTGTGTCTGCAGATGGGTACATTAATTCTGTATTGTTGTGTCTACAGATGGGTACATTAATTCTGTATTGTTGTGTCTACAGATGGGTATATTAATTCTGTATTGTTGTGTCTACAGATGGGTACATTAATTCTGTATTTTTCTAAACTTCAATCTTGGCATGTTTATTCTCCACATGAAATCATCATCATCGTACAATCAAGGAATTATCTTAAAAGCTTCAAATATGCTGAATTAATTGTCATGCACAGGTCATTGGGATATCAATCAGAACTGGAATATTTGATTATCAGAATTCAATTTGTGTGAATGACGCCATTGATTGCATTAATGGCATTGCCGTTTGAATCTTTTTCGGCAAACTGGTAGTTTCATTTTCAGCAAAATCGATGACTTGTTTTAAAACTGTTAACTTTAAAGTCAATTTATATTTTAACTATAAAAAAAGTTATATTGAGTATTAAATGCTTTAATTTTAACAGAGAGATTTTCAACTTGATCAGTTACGCTATGTTTAAAGATCAGAAAATACTCTAACAGGGTTTTATGTGAACCTAAAATTTATCATTTAATCTAGAATCTATGGTACTAAAAAAGAAATAAATGAATATTACTAAGGTCTTGTTTTCTGATGTATGATATGTTTTATGTGCTGAACTCTCCTGTGTTAGCTATGCATGCATAACTAACTCCAGTGTTAGCTATGCATGCATAACTAACCCCATTTAGCTATGCATGCATGACAAGCTACAGACATAAATGTAATCATTTCTATATATACTGAACCAAACAGCTAAAGCACCAGTAGACAATACCTTTAATATCTCAATAATAACAATCAATAAATCAAAACAAATTTCATTCTGATCAAGACAAATATCTTGTAAATAACGACTGTAAATTTAACAAAATCATTTAAATCACCTGTCTCCAACGGTACCAGGGTACCAGTCGGCATATAGTAAGTTCATACAGTAAAGATATTGTCTATGGTGGCATATTTCTGCCACGAGATAGCTAGATAATTATCATGATTATTTCGAGATAGTACCATGTATTTTTCGAGATAATAATGAATTTTCGCGAAAATCTTATAAAATGTGTAAGATAAAATTAAAAGTTATCATGTTAAATGCCAAGCTAATGCCCACTTCTGCCATCATGATTCTGGTTTCTGGAGAATTATCGCGTTACCCGTATCATGCTTTGTTCGAGATAGTTATTGAATTTTCACGAAAATCTCTGAGTTATCTTGTTAAATGCCGCGATACTACTGATCTTGATAGTTCTGGTTTCGCGATAAATATTGTTATTGAGTTAACTATAAATATTTACGCGATAGTAACGTGAATTTTCTGATAAATAGTCATAATTATTTATTTTTTTAAATGTTTAAGATAATACTTACCGCGTTTACTATTATGCTAACGTGATGACAGAAGACGGCAGTATTGCAGCAAGTTTTGTTAGATAAAATTGTTGAAAATTAAAGAGAAAAAGTAACATTATCGTGAAAAATGCACGATAAATTATCTAGCTATCTCGTGGCAGAAATATGCCACCTTATTGTCTACTGGTACATTAGCTATTTGGATCAGTATAGTATACCTAGTTAGCTGTCACATAACATATCATACACAATAAGTTTAACAGGAAAGAATTATTTTTAGTACAACAAAGGCACCAAAAAACATCTTAGTAATATTCATTCATTTCTTTTTTAATACCCTAGATTCTAGATTAAATGATTGATTCTGTGTTCAAATAAAACCCTGTTCTTTTTTGATCAACAAATCGCAATTTGACAGTCACCTCAAACAAATAGGCATCCCCAAATGCTGTGCTGAGGGAGAATATGTTATCACGCTTTGGGTGTTCTGGTACGGCCTGAGCTATACCTCCCTCTATCACTGAAACAAACCAGAAATATGTGTCAAATTAAGATAACATACTGGTGAAACTTGTACTGCAGAGATATATATCTGAATGAGTTGAAATATATTTGACGCAACAGTATAATGAGTTTGAATCTTTCATGAAAATATTATAAGAATTATGGTGTGAAGTAAAAATTAATAAATTTATAAAAAAAAGAGGATTGTTAAAAAAGTTGAATGCCTTCAACCGTCAGAATTTGTTTCAATCGAGCAGAATTCTATTCAAGTCAATTTCTATAGGGCAATATTCCACAATATGGATGACATACACCCTGTACCTCTGGTGCCATCAACAATCTGATCTTAATTGTACCTAAGCTCTTCTTTAATTCTAGTTATCTAAGCATTTTCTAAGATATCTAAGCATTACGATATCTAAGCATTTTCTACGATATCTAAGCATTTTCTATGATTAAAGATGCTCATAACTTTACCTAATAAATGTTTTGGTACATTTTCATCCAAAGATGCACTTTCCATATCTCCATCATAGAAGAGCAGGACAGTTCCCTTCAGGCACACCCAGTACTTCTTCCAGTTTCTCTTGGGAGCCAGCTCTAGCTTCTTCTTCTTCTGGACCAGCCAGTTCTTCACAACCAACCATCTACAGGAGATAGAACAGGAGAATTACAAGCATTAACGTTAACATATTGCCCGCTAATTTCGCCGACCTATGATTCAGATTTGTTTATTATCTAAGATTCAACTTCTCCTTATCATTGTCACTGTCATCGACATTGCCTTTGTCATCATTATCAACATCATCATCATTAAAATCACCATTATCATCATCATTATCATCAAGAGCAACACCATCATTAGTAGTAGAACAAAATTGATTCGCATACACACTGGAACAAAATGAACTAGAACTATCACTGAATGTGATGAATACCCCGCGTTTTTGCTCTAGCCGATGATGGGCAAAATCAAGAATAATAAATGTCTAAAATATCTGTTAATTTCTTAATGTGAAAGAAATTCTAATTAAAACAAAAGTCCATAATTCTGTAAAAACAAATTGCAGAACTGAAAAACCATTAATGCAGAGACACATCATATCATCACGTGTGAACTGTATGTTAGGTGTAATGACAATCCATGAAAAGTGTTAAAGAGAAAGCCACATGAAGTTCATTATGGAGTGAAAAACTCTTAAGTCAAATAAAGGGCCGTGATTCTGTAATAAATTAGGCATCAATAATTTGTGATGTAGAAGGGCATAAGGTAATCAGTTGTCATGTGTACATGAAGTTTTGGAACAATCAATTTGAAAATGTTTGAGAAAAATGTGTTAACAGGTCATTAGAGGAGTGGAAAATAAGGGCCACAATTCTGTAATAAATTAGGCAATCAATGATGAGTGATGTACAAGGACATAAGGTCATCAGTTGTTATGTGTATATTAAGTTTCGGAACAATTAATTCGAAAATGTTTGAGAAAAAATGCGTTAACAGGTCATTATACAATATAACATTGGAAAATTCTATGTCAAACAAAGGGCCATAATTTTGTAATAAATTAGGCATCTCAATAATGGGTGATGTACAAACAAAGGGCCATAATTCTGTAATAAATTAGGCATTGAATGATGGTTGATGTAGACAGGCATAAGTTAATCAGTTGTTATGAGTATATGAAGTTTGGGAACAATCCATTCAAAAGTGTTTGAGATATGCAAGTATTAAAAATGTGTTCGCGACGGGCGGGACGGGACAAAAATGTGTTGACGGGACGCAAGGGTATGGACAACGTGATTCCTATATAGCACTTTGCGAAAGCGGGGTATAATGAATGCTGTTTTATGTCAATTCGACACATATACAGATGAACGAGAAAGTTTTTTCTGATTTTTTATTTTTCTATCCAATGATTCATTTTAACTTAGTAATCAGTCGGTGGCTACCTAACAACTATTACAACAATGTGTAAGTGCATTGCTATAAAGAGACTCCTCCAAGCTCCTTACAACAGAGCAATCATACTAATGACACAAACATGTAATGCGGTGGAACGCTCAATACCGTCAGAGTTCACAGTTCTAAGTCCAGCTAGATTGAAGAAAATACATCAGACTGTAACTAATAACTGAAACGGACACAATCCATTTGTCTTCTGGGTGTCTTATAATCTCAGCTTCTCTAAGTGGATAGGCCACATATTGATAAACAATGAACACAAACCTCCCTTAAGATGTCTGATTGCACTCAAGTGTGCTCCATTAGAGCCTTTATGTATGTTGGTATGTTCCATTCCAATCAACGCATCATGCACATTATTAGCTCCGAATGGAAATTCAATTTCGGGTTTCAACTGTGGCATTCTAAGGGAACGACCATTTTATTTTCTGTGGGGAGCCTCAGATTTTCCTTCGAGCTCCGGCCAATGTTAGAGACGGATTTTTCTTTTTTTCAAAGGATCGAGCCAGATTTTTTTTTGCATTATTTGGTTATGCGAACAGAGCAGGAGGGCTGACTCAGATTTTTTTTTCAGTTAGACAGCGAGCCAGATTGTTTTGTTTTTTTCCGGAATTCAAGGGCCGGATTATTTTTTCAGGAAAAATCAAAGGCCCCACCCAGAAGATAAAATGGTCGATGCCCAATGGACCAGGTAAGCAGAAAACTGTACAGAAACATTAAGATGCACAACATACAGTGAGCTTGTATACCTCACAGCTGTGAACAACTAATCAGATATGTAATCAGTTTCACACAAAAAGGATAAATGCATGTTATCAGTAAAAGGAACTGTAATAATCTGAGATTTTTTTTAATATTTCAATTTCACTCTGTAAGACTTGCCAGACATTTTGACTTACTGCTTGCCGTTTCTGGACTACTGTAGTCTGAGCTCCAGTGAATTACTGCTGTATAATCCACCGAAGGATCCAATAACAGTATATACTATATATAGCCCGCTGCATCATGGGATGGACAAAAGTTGAGAAAATATCCAATTACCTACAAAACTACTTTATTATTTCACAGTTCTGGAAACCAACTGTTAAGCTGTTACTGCCTGTTTTATTAGACAAGTGAGATATTGTATTGATCTTCCAGGCAACTGGTCATTACTTTCGCATTTACGGATGGATTAGGAAGATCTAAATGGGATCTAATAAAATTATTTTCTTGAAGAGATATTTTCGACAAGCCTATTGATTAAGACCTCTGTATAAATAGAAACAGAATCTTTTAGGCTAATCTGCTAAGTATGATCTGAACATTTCTCTTTCCCCACTAGAAATTCGAAGATTTGTTATAAAGTGCTCTGAATTTGTCTAAGTAAACATCAAATGAAGCCTGTTGCAAAGTGTTTCAGTACATAAATCATGCTGACATGCCAATGGAACATGCTGAAGTGTCTGACTGTCAGGTAAATGTCTGTGGAGAGTTAATCAGATGAAACATGCTGCTTTTAAAGCCATAAACAAATCATTGATGGGAATACAGATGAGCACAATATTCATAAAATATATCTATCAAGTCTCCACTGTAAAGAAAAAGCAAAAAAAAAAAAAAAGACAAAATGGATGAAAAAATATTCGCTTCCAATTAGTGCTGCACGGTATTAATTTATCGCGGTATTAATTTATCGGTTTATCGGTGTATTGTGATATGGACCTCAGAATAATACGAACGGTGATGTTGTTTCAGCATATCAGTTCATACCGGTTTTCTCTACACATTGTTTTGACTATGAAAGCAAATCATAGTCTGCGACTAAGAACTATTTTTTAACTTTGTATGGTTCCCGTGTTTATAATACAATCTAAAATACACATATTGGGACGTGGGTGACATCATAGTTAACAAGAGCTGTCAGAGGACAGCACAGCTCGTCTATTCAATTTTCAGAGAACAAGAAATGATACACCCGGCATACCATCAGAAAAGTAAACAATGAAAACAAAGGGGCGAGCTGGATGTGTCAAGAAGGAAAACATTGGATCATCGTCCCATTTATAATAAAGTATGCAAGTTTGATGATGATTGGATAAAAAAAATTGAAGTTATTTACATGTTAAGAAATGCAGACGTAAACATTAACCTGATGCTAAGACCCTATCAACACATAAATGCAATTTGTGACCATTAACTTTGACCTATATACCCCTATAAGATGCTTCGAACAGTCGAGCTAAAAATATCAAATTATTTGAAAAGTTTGACCCAGGAGCTAGGTCCACAAAGGTGGGGAAGAAGCCTAGGGTCTACGCTGGTTCGATGGTTGTATACGTCAGTTAATGTCCAGTAAGTGTAAATATGGTTATAGGGTAGGGATCTGAACGGTTACACGTTATGACCCAGGGGTGGGGAAGGAGTCCAGTGGGGCTGGGTCTATGCTGGTTGGATGGTTGTATTCGTCTGTTCATGCCCAGTAAGTGTATATATGGGTATAGGATGGGGAAATCAAGGTTTCCAAGTTTTGACTGAGGGGCTATGTCCCAGGGGTGGGGAAGGTATGCTGGTTGGGTTGTTATAACCATCTGTTCATGCCCAGTAAGTGTATATATGGTTATAGGGTGGGGATCTCAACGGTTTACAAGTTATAACCGAGGGGCTATGTCCCCATGGGTGGGGAATGGTTGTATCTGTCTGTTCATGTCCAGTAAGTGTATTATATGGTTATAGGGTGGGGATCTCATTGGTTACTAAGTTATGAATCAGGGGGCCCACCCACACCCTCACGTTTCACCTCTTGCGACCCATGGGGCGGGTCCAATTCTAACCCCAGGGTCACCATTTGAGCAAACTTGGTAGAGGACTACTAGACGAAGCTGAGAAGATTTTGAAGTATTTTTCCTATATACTTCTATGTATTACCAATTCAGGGGCCATAATTTTGAGTTATGGGGATTGTTGGATAAGGTACAGAATTTGATGTGAAACATTAGTTTAACATTTTAATGCAACAACTTGAGTAGTTTGGAAGTTATAAATCTACTGCACAACTTTAAGGTAAAGACATGACAATCAAAGGGCCATAACTTTGTCAAAATGAAAGGAAGAGTTATGGGGATTGTTGGATAAGGTGCAGAAATTGATGGGAAACAATAGATAAAGTTTTAATGCAATAGCTTCAGTAGTATTGAAGTTATAAATCTATTGCACAAAAACTTTAAGGTGTAGCTGGGGACGCCGAAGCCAACGTCGATGCCGCTGCCGACACTGTGGTGAGTAGGATAGCTCTCACTATTCTTTGAATAGTAGAGCTAAAAATAGATGCACTTCCAGTAATATCTGGCGTTTGCTTATCGTAATGTGCGCATATGTAGTGCTGGGTACCACGCACTCACATGGCCGATTCAAGTGATTTAGAAACAAAAGAGCAAAATTGGATGTTTCGGATCACTTTGGGCTTAAAAGGTTCAAAAAGGGGGCTGCAGTAGTAGGCAATGTTGCAGTGTATAAAATGTGCAATGTTAAGGTCAGGTGCTCTGGCAGAGCAACACATTTGGTAACTTACTTGCGAAGACATCACCCGGCATTGAATACAAATTCAAAACAGAAAGTAGACACTGTCAACATTGGAACTGCCGTGCACAAGCACAACACATCATGTTATGTCTTCTGCATCGAAGTACACAAGTAAATCGTCAAAGTCTATTGAAATTACCAATGCAATTGCACGAGAAAATATATTATGATATGTATCGCGATACAGTCTTTTGTATCGCAATATATTGTCTTGTAACGCAATATATTGTGATACGTTTTTTGGATGCGATCCCCAGCACTACTTCCAATCGAACAGAACACTATTTGCAGCATGATCCAAGGTTTACACGTGACCATACTCAATAATAGGTCATACAATACACTTAACGTATACATGGAATCCATGCATATCCGAGAAGTTAATACTTGATAACAAATGCATTGTAAGGGATTAACATATATCTATTGTTTGGGGCACTTGTTTCAGCCAAAGTATGTTTGGACTTTTCAGAAAAAATCATCTAGTACCTAAATAAGTAGTATATCAGTGAAACAGACATTTTTAGTGGGAAGTAAAAATGCCTTACTTTTCAAAATCAGTTGAGAAATAAAAATTTCATGCATTAAAGCTGTAAAATTCTGTTGCATGAACATTTTGATATGTTTCTTTTTTTTTAGAATTTTTATCCAAAATTGGTTCTAAATTGTTGGATATTCTTAAATTAACATACCCTGAAAATTTTATAGCAAAACGGAAGTTATTTGAAATTTCTTAATTTTCTGCTGTCCCTCCAAGGAATTTACATAGGAAAAGACCAATCAAAAATCATTTTGGCTGTAAAAACTTTATTTCTCAACCGATTTCCAAAACTAAGGTAGTTTTATTTATCAATAAGTATTATTTAAATTGCTCAAGCTACTGCAGAAAAAACATAGGCTGAAACAAGCACCCCAAACAATAATGCTTACCCAGCCTTCCTGATAGCACCATGTTGTGTATATCTAACACTTACCCAGCCTTCCTGATAGCACCATGTTGTGTATATCTAACACTTACCCAGCCTTCCTGATAGCACCATGTTGTTTTGCGTAGGAAAACTGACTCTCAGCCTCAGTAACGGTATGTATACTGTCATCACTGCCAGCATCATCGTCGGATAACTAAAATATTATAAAAAAACATATACAAACAATCATAACCGTCATCATCATCATCAATCATATCCATCATCAGCATCATCATTCATATCAATCATTATCTACATCATCATCATCCTAATCATCATTCATTCATATCAATCATCATCATCATCCTCATCCTCATTCATATCAATCATTATCTACATCATCATCATCATCATTCATTTCAATCATTATCTACATCATCGTCATCCTAATCATCATCATCCTAATCAATCATCATTCATATCAATAATCATCATCGTCATCGTCATCGTCATCGTCATCATCATCATCATCATCATTCATATTAAACATTATCTACATCATCATCATCATTCATATCAATCATCATCATCATCATTATCATCAATCATCATCATCATCATCATTCATATCAATCATCATCTACATCATAATCATCATTATTCATATCAATCATTATCTACACCATCATCATCATAATCATCATCATCAATCATTATCTCCATCATCATCATTCATTTCAATCATCATCATCATCATCCTAATCAATCATCATTCATATCAATCATCTACACAATCATCATCATCATCATTCATATCAATCATCATCTACATCATCATCATAATTATCCTGATCATCATTCATATCAATCATTATAAATCATTATCTACACCATCATCATCATCATCATTCATATCAATCATTATCATAATCATTCATATCAATCATTATCTATACCATCACACCATCATCATCATCATTCATATCAATCATCTACATCATCTACATCATCATCATCATTATTCATATCAATCATTATCTACACCATCATCATTCATCATCTACATCATCATCAGCATCATCATCATCATCATCATTCATATCAATCATCATCATAATCATTCATATCAATCATTATCTACACTATCATCATTCATATCAATCATCATCTACATCATCATCTACATCATCATCATCATCATAATTCATCATAATCATTATCTACACCATCATCATTATCATTCACATCAATCATTATCTACACCATCATCATTCATCATCTACACCATTATCATCATCATTCATATCAATCATCATCATAATCATTCATATCAATCATCATCTACATAATCATCATCATCATCATCATCATCATTCATATCAAAATCATCATTATCATCATCACCATTCATATCAATCATCATCTACATCATCATCATCATTCATATCAATCATCATCTACATCATCATCATTATTATCATCATCATCATTCATATCAATCATCATCTACATCATCATCATACTTATCATCATAATCATTTATATCAATCATCATCTACATCATCATAATCATTCATATCATTATCATCATCATCATCATTCATATCAATTTTTATCTACTCATCATCTACATCATCATTCATATCATTATCATCATCATTCATATAAATTTTCATCTAATCATCATCTACATCATCATCATCATCATCATTCATATCAATCATTATCTACATCATCATCATCATTATCATCATCATCATCATTCATATCAATTTTCATCTACTCATCATCTACATCATCATTCACATCATTATCATCATTCATATCAATTTTCATCTACATCATCAATTATCATAATCATCATAATCATTCACATCCATCATCGTCAATCATATCAATCATCATCTTCATGTATGATATAACAAAATCTGTGTAATTTGTAACACATTGTTAAAAGAAATTTTCATAAAAATTAATAAATCTTGTTATTTCAAATGAAACGGTATGATATTATTTTTAGAAAAAACAATGCTATGAAAACTTATTTAACCAATTTCAGTTATTATAAAAGTTTCGAGAAGTAAAAATGTTGATATAAGAGGAGAGTAGCTACAGCGTTTTTTTAAATGTAAGAGTATAGAGTATTTTACTGATACTTTTTTTTTCTCCAAAAAGATCTTCTTCTTTTTTTTAAATTGTGATGATGATCGTCATCAGATGTTTTTATTTGTAGATTGTAACTCTGTGGTGCATTAAGGAAGTATTTGCCAACATTTTAAATCCTCAATTTGATACTGAAATGTTGATGATTAAGCTGAGTTTTCAAAGAAAACTAAATAAGAAAACAGGTGCCCTTATACCTCTCCCTTGCCATTTTTATTGTAGCTTTTTACTTTTCTTATTTTTGCAGTGTGTAAGCTATGTCCGTGATTGCTGCAGTGTGTAAGCTATGTCCGTGATTGCTGCAGTGTGTAAGCTATCTCTGTGATTGCTGCAGTGTGTAAGCTATGTCCGTGATTGCTGCTGTGTGTAAGCTATGTCCGTGATGGCTGCAGTGTGAAAGCTATGTCCGTGATTGCTGCAGCTATGTCCGTGATTGCTGCAGTGTGTAAGCCATGTCCGTGATTGCTGCAGCTATGTCCATGATTGCTGCAGTGTGTAAGCTATGTCCGTGATTGCTGCAGTGTATAAGCTATGTCCGTGATTGCTGCAGTGTGTAAGCTATGTCCGTGATGGCTGCAGTGTGTAAGCTATGTCCGTGATTGCTGCAGCTATGTCCATGATTGCTGCAGTGTGTAAGCTATGTCTGTGATTGCTGCAGTGTATAAGCTATGTCCATGATTGCTGCAGTGTGTAAGCTATGTCCGTGATGGCTGCAGTGTGTAAGCTATGTCCGTGATTGCTGCAGCTATGTCCATGATTGCTGCAGTGTGTAAGCTATGTCCGTGATTGCTGAAGTGTGTAAGCTATGTCCATGATTGCTGCAGTGTGTAAGCTATGTCCGTGATTGCTGCAGTGTATAAGCTATGTCCGTGATTGCTGCAGTGTGTAAGCTATGTCCGTGATTGCTGCAGTGTGTAAGCTATGTCCGTGATTGCTGCAGTGTGTAAGCTATGTCCATGATTGCTGCAGTGTGTAAGCTATGTCCATGATTGCTGCAGTGTGTAAGCTATGTCCATGATTGCTGCAGTGTGTAAGCTATGTCCGTGATTGCTGCAATGTGTAAGCTATGTCCGTGATTGCTGCAGTGTATAAGCTATGTCTGTGATTGCTGCAGTGTGTAAGCTATGTCCATGATTGCTGCAGTGTATAAGCTATGTCTGTGATTGCTGCAGTGTGTCAGCTATGTCCATGATTGCTGCAGTGTATACGCTATGTCCATGATTGCTGCAGTGTATAAGCTATGTCCGTGATTGCTGCAGTGTGTAAGCTATGTCTGTGATTGCTGCAGTGTGTAAGCTATGTCATGATTGCTGCTGTGTGTAATCTATGTCCGTGATGGCTGCAGTGTGAAAGCTATGTCCGTGATTGCTGCAGCTATGTCCATGATTGCTGCAGTGTGTAAGCCATGTCCGTGATTGCTGCAGCTATGTCCGTGATTGCTGCAGTGTGTAAGCTATGTCCGTGATTGCTGCAGTGTGTAAGCTATGTCCGTGATTGCTGCAGTGTGTAAGCTATCTCTGTGATTGCTGCAGTGTGTAAGCTATGTCCGTGATTGCTGCTGTGTGTAAGCTATGTCCGTGATGGCTGCAGTGTGAAAGCTATGTCCGTGATTGCTGCAGCTATGTCCGTGATTGCTGCAGTGTGTAAGCCATGTCCGTGATTGCTGCAGCTATGTCCATGATTGCTGCAGTGTGTAAGCTATGTCCGTGATTGCTGCAGTGTATAAGCTATGTCCGTGATTGCTGCAGTGTGTAAGCTATGTCCGTGATGGCTGCAGTGTGTAAGCTATGTCCGTGATTGCTGCAGCTATGTCCATGATTGCTGCAGTGTGTAAGCTATGTCTGTGATTGCTGCAGTGTATAAGCTATGTCCATGATTGCTGCAGTGTGTAAGCTATGTCCGTGATGGCTGCAGTGTGTAAGCTATGTCCGTGATTGCTGCAGCTATGTCCATGATTGCTGCAGTGTGTAAGCTATGTCCGTGATTGCTGAAGTGTGTAAGCTATGTCCATGATTGCTGCAGTGTGTAAGCTATGTCCGTGATTGCTGCAGTGTATAAGCTATGTCCGTGATTGCTGCAGTGTGTAAGCTATGTCCGTGATTGCTGCAGTGTGTAAGCTATGTCCGTGATTGCTGCAGTGTGTAAGCTATGTCCATGATTGCTGCAGTGTGTAAGCTATGTCCATGATTGCTGCAGTGTGTAAGCTATGTCCGTGATTGCTGCAGTGTGTAAGCTATGTCCGTGATTGCTGCAATGTGTAAGCTATGTCCGTGATTGCTGCAGTGTATAAGCTATGTCTGTGATTGCTGCAGTGTGTAAGCTATGTCCATGATTGCTGCAGTGTATAAGCTATGTCTGTGATTGCTGCAGTGTGTCAGCTATGTCCATGATTGCTGCAGTGTATACGCTATGTCCATGATTGCTGCAGTGTATAAGCTATGTCCGTGATTGCTGCAGTGTGTAAGCTATGTCTGTGATTGCTGCAGTGTGTAAGCTATGTCATGATTGCTGCTGTGTGTAAGCTATGTCCGTGATGGCTGCAGTGTGAAAGCTATGTCCGTGATTGCTGCAGCTATGTCCATGATTGCTGCAGTGTGTAAGCCATGTCCGTGATTGCTGCAGCTATGTCCGTGATTGCTGCAGTGTGTAAGCTATGTCCGTGATTGCTGCAGTGTATAAGCTATGTCCGTGATTGCTGCAGTGTGTAAGCTATGTCCGTGATGGCTGCAGTGTGTAAGCTATGTCCGTGATTGCTGCAGCTATGTCCATGATTTCTGCAGTGTGTAAGCTATGTCCGTGATTGCTGCAGCTATGTCCGTGATTGCTGCAGTGTGTAAGCTATGTCCGTGATTGCTGCAGTGTATAAGCTATGTCCGTGATTGCTGCAGTGTGTAAGCTATGTCCGTGATGGCTGCAGTGTGTAAGCTATGTCCGTGATTGCTGCAGCTATGTCCATGATTGCTGCAGTGTATAAGCTATGTCTGTGATTGCTGCAGTGTGTAAGATATGCCCGAGATTGCTGCAGTGTGTAAGCTAGGTCCTTGATTGCTGCAGTGTGTAAGCTATGTCCGTGATTGCTGCAGTGTGTAAGCTATGTCCGTGATTGCTGCAGTGTGTAAGCCATGTCCGTGATTGCTGCAGTGTGTAAGCCATGTCCGTGATTGCTGCAGTGTGTAAGCTATGTCCGTGATTGCTGCAGTGTGAAAGCTATGTCCGTGATTGCTGCAGTGTGTAATCTATGCCCATGATTGTTGCAGTGTATAAGCTATGCCCATGATTAATGCAGTGTATAAGCTATGTCTGTGATTGCTGCAGTGTATAAGCTATGCCCATGATTGCTGCAGTGTGTAAGCTATGTCCATGATTGCTGCAGTGTATAAGCTATGCCCGTGATTGCTGCAGTGTATAAGCTATGCCCGTGATTGCTGCAGTGTATAAGCTTTGCCCGTGATTGCTGCAGTGTGTAAGCTATGTCCGTGATTGCTGCAGTGTATAAGCTATGCCCGTTATTGCTGCAGTGTATAAGCTATGCCTGTGATTGCTGCAGTGTATAAGCTATGCCCGTGATTGCTGCAGTGTATAAGATATGCCCGTGATGGCTGCCTCAGTTGTGAAGAACTGTCCCTCAGCAAACTGGCTGATCAAGTCACTGTGACTGAGATGCCACTTACCTCAGTTGTGAAGAATTGTCCCTCAGTAAACATCGCCGATCAAGTCACTGTGACTGAGATGCCACTTACCTCAGTTGTGAAGAACTGTCCCTCAGCAAACTGGCTGATCAAGTCACTGTGACTGAGATGCCACTTACCTCAGTTGTGAAGAACTGTCTCTCAGCAAACTGGCTGATCAAGTCACTGTGACTGAGATGCCACTTACCTCAGTTGTGAAGAACTGTCTCTCAGCAAACTGGATGATCTAGTCACTGTGACTGAGATGACACTTACCTCAGTTGTGAAGAACTGTCCCGCAGCAAACTGGCTGATCAAGTCACTGTGACTGAGATGACACTTACCTCAGTTGTGAAGAACTGTCCCTCAGCAAACTGGCTGATCAAGGCACTGTGACCGAGATGCCGCTTACCTCAGTTGTGAACACTGTCCCTCAGCAAACTGGCTGATCAAGACACTGTGACTGAGATGCCACTTACCTCAGTTGTGAAGAACTGTCCCTCAGTAAACTTGCTGATCTAGTCACTGTGACTGAGATGACACTTACCTCAGTTGTGAAGAACTGTCTCTCAGCAAACTGGATGATCTAGTCACTGTGACTGAGATGCCACTTACCTCAGTTGTGAAGAACTGTCCCTCAGCAAACTGGCTGATCAAGTCACTGTGACTGAGATGACACTTACCTCAGTTGTGAAGAACTGTCCCTCAGCAAACTGGCTGATCAAGGCACTGTGACCGAGATGCCACTTACCTCAGTTGTGAACACTGTCCCTCAGCAAACTGGCTGATCAAGTCACTGTGACTGAGATGCCACTTACCTCAGTTGTGAAGAACTGTCCCTGAGCAAACTGGCTGATCAAGTCACTGTGACCGAGATGCCACTTACCTCAGTTATGAAAAACTGTCCCTCAGCAAACTGGCTGATCAAGTCACTGTGACTGAGATGACACTTACCTCAGTTGTGAAGAACTGTCCCTCAGCAAACTGGCTGATCAAGTCACTGTGACTGAGATGCCACTTACCTCAGTTGTGAAGAACTGTCTCTCAGCAAACTGGCTGATCAAGTCACTGTGACTGAGATGCCACTTACCTCAGTTATGAAAAACTGTCCCTCAGCAAACTGGCTGATCAAGTCACTGTGACTGAGATGACACTTACCTCAGTTGTGAAGAACGGTCCCTCAGCAAACTGGCTGATCAAGTCACTGTGACTGAGATGCCACTTACCTCAGTTGTGAAGAACTGTCTCTCAGCAAACTGGATGATCAAGTCATTGTGACAGAGATGCCACTTACCTCAGTTGTGAAGAGCTGTCCCTCATCAAACTGGCTGATCAAGTCACCGTGACTGAGATGACACTTACCTCAGTTGTGAAAAACTGTCTCTCAGCCAACAGGATGATCTAGTCACTGTGACCCTGATGACACATACCTCAGTTGTGAAGAACTGTCCCTCAGCAAACTGGCTGATCAAGTCACTGTGACCGAGATGCCACTTACCTCAGATGTGAAGAACTGTCCATCAGTAAACTTGCTGATCTAGTCACTGTGACTGAGATGCCACTTACCTCAGTTGTGAAGAACTGTCTCTAAGCAAACTTGATGATCAAGTCATTGTGACTGAGATGACACTTACCTCAGTTGTGAAGAGCTGTCCCTCAGCAAACTTGCTGATCAAGTCACTGTGACTGAGATGACACTTACCTCAGTTGTGAAGAACTGTCCCTCAGCAAACTGGCTGATCAAGTCACTGTGGCCGAAATGCCACTTACCTCAGTTGTGATGAACTGTCCATCAGTAAACTTGTTGATCTAGTCACTGTGACTGAGATGCCACTTACCGCAGTTGTGAAGAATTGTCCCTCAGCAAACTGGCTGATCAAGTCACTGTGGCTGAGATGACACTTACCTCAGTTGTGAAGAACTGTCCCTCAGCAAACTGGCTGATCAAGTCACTGTGACTGAGATGACACTTACCTCAGTTGTGAAGAACTGTCCCTCAGCAAACTGGCTGATCAAGTCACTGTGACTGAGATGACACTTACCTCAGTTGTGAAGAACTGTCCCTCAGCAAACTGGCTGATCAAGTCACTGTGACTGAGATGCCCGTGACCTCAGTTGTGAAGAACTGTCCCTCAGCAAACTGGCTGATCAAGTCACTGTGACTGAGATGACACTTACCTCAGTTGTGAAGAACTGTCCCTCAGCAAACTGGCTGATCAAGGCACTGTGACCGAGATGCCACTTACCTCAGTTGTGAAGAACTGTCCCTCAGCAAACTGGCTGATCAAGTCACTGTGACTGAGATGACACTTACCTCAGTTGTGAAGAACTGTCCCTCAGCAAACTGGTTGATCAAGTCACTGTGACCGAAATGCCACTTACCTCAGTTGTGATGAACTGTCCATCAGTAAACTTGCTGATCTAGTCACTGTGACTGAGATGCCACTTACCTCAGTTGTGAAGAATTGTCCCTCAGCAAACTGGCTGATCTAGTCACTGTGACTGAGATGACACTTACCTCAGTTGTGAAGAACTGTCCCTCAGCAAACTGGCTGATCAAGTCACTGTGACTGAGATGAAACTTACCTCAGTTGTGAAGAACTGTCCCTCAGCAAACTGGCTGATCAAGTCACTGTGACTGAGATGACACTTACCTCAGTTGTAAAGAACTGTCCCTCAGCAAACTGGCTGATCAAGGCACTGTGACCGAGATGCCACTTACCTCAGTTGTGAAGAACTGTCCCTCAGCAAACTGGCTGATCAAGTCACTGTGACTGAGATGACACTTACCTCAGTTGTGAAGAACTGTCCCTCAGCAAACTGGCTGATCAAGTCTCTGTGACTGAGTTGCCACTTACCTCAGTTATGAAGAACTGTTCCTCAGCAAACTGGCTGATCAAGTCACTGTGACTGAGATGCCACTTACCTCAGTTGTGAAGAACTGTCCCTGAGCAAACTGGCTGATCAAGTCACTGTGACCGAGATGCCACTTACCTCAGTTATGAAAAACTGTCCCTCAGCAAACTGGCTGATCAAGTCACTGTGACTGAGATGACACTTACCTCAGTTGTGAAGAACTGTCCCTCAGCAAACTGGCTGATCAAGTCACTGTGACTGAGATGCCACTTACCTCAGTTGTGAAAAACTGTCTCTCAGCAAACTGGATGATCAAGTGCCACTTACCTCAGTTGTGAAGAGCTGTCCCTCAGCAAACTGGCTGATCAAGTCACTGTGACTGAGATGACACTTACCTCAGTTGTGAAGAACTGTCTCTCAGTAAACAGGATGATCTAGTCACTGTGACTGAGATGCCACTTACCTCAGTTGTGAAGAACTGTCTCTCAGCAAACTGGCTGATCAAGTCACTGTGACTGAGATGACACTTACCTCAGTTGTGAAGAACTGTCTCTCAGCAAACAGGATGATCTAGTCATTGTGACTGAGATGCCACTTACCTCAGTTGTGAAGAACTGTCCCTGAGCAAACTGGCTGATCAAGTCACTGTGACCGAGATGCCACTTACCTCAGTTATGAAAAACTGTCCCTCAGCAAACTGGCTGATCAAGTCACTGTGACTGAGATGACACTTACCTCAGTTGTGAAGAACTGTCCCTCAGCAAACTGGCTGATCAAGTCACTGTGACTGAGATGCCACTTACCTCAGTTGTGAAAAACTGTCTCTCAGCAAACTGGATGATCAAGTGCCACTTACCTCAGTTGTGAAGAGCTGTCCCTCAGCAAACTGGCTGATCAAGTCACTGTGACTGAGATGACACTTACCTCAGTTGTGAAGAACTGTCTCTCAGTAAACAGGATGATCTAGTCACTGTGACTGAGATGCCACTTACCTCAGTTGTGAAGAACTGTCTCTCAGCAAACTGGCTGATCAAGTCACTGTGACTGAGATGACACTTACCTCAGTTGTGAAGAACTGTCCCTCAGCAAACAGGATGATCTAGTCATTGTGACTGAGATGACACTTACCTCAGTTGTGAAGAACTGTCTCTCAGCAAACTGGCTGATCAAGTCACAGTGACTGAGATGACACTTACCTCATTTGTGAAGAACTGTCCCTCAGCAAACTGGCTGATCAAGTCACTGTGACTGAGATGACACTTACCTCAGTTATGAAGAACTGTCCCTCAGCAAACTGGCTGATCAAGGCACTGTGACTGAGATGACACTTACCTCAGTTGTGAAGAACTGTCCCTCAGCAAACTGGCTGATCAAGTCACTGTGACTGAGATGACACTTACCTCAGTTGTGAAGAACTGTCCCTCAGCAAACTGGCTGATCAAGTCACTGTGACTGAGATGACACTTACCTCAGTTGTGAAGAACTGTCCCTCAGCAAACTGGCTGATCAAGTCACTGTGACTGAGATGACACTTACCTCAGTTGTGATGAACTGTCCCTCAGCAAACTGGCTGATCAAGTCGCTGTGACTGAGATGACACTTACCTCAGTTGTGAAGAACTGTCCCTCAGCAAATTGGCTGATCAAGTCATTGTGACCAAGATGCCACTTACCTCAGTTGTGAAGAATTGTCCCTCAGCAAACTGGCTGATCAAGTGACTGTGACCATGAGGACACTTACCTCAGTTGTGAAAAACTGTCCCTCAGCAAACTGGCTGATCAAGTCACTGTGACTAAGATGACTAGAGCTGCTTCCATCATGACTGCTACCGCCTGTAGACCCTCCCTTCAAGTCTTGTCTGTGAACATCTAGACCTGGAAAAATTAAAGCACACATTATCTTACTTGATCAGGTAATCTGGAGAATACCAACTTTTGTGTTTCTTGTTGGCACTCTTGTTTCGAGTGTACCTTTTTAAAAATCTCTTTTCCTGCTAAAGAGAAGTACACAAAGAGCTGTAAACTACGTCCTATGCCTGGTCAAATACGCTATGTTATTGCCAAAGAAATAGGCAAGCAAGCAAGAGGCCCAAGAAACAACAAGCAAGCAAGAGGCCCAAGAAACAACAAGCAAGCAAGAGACCCAAGAAACAACAAGCAAGCAAGAGGCCCAAACAACAACAAGAAAGAGGCCCAAGAAACAACAAGCAAGCAAGAGGCCCAAGAAACAACAAGCAAGCAAGAGGGCCAAGAAGGCTTGCGGAAACTTTACTGGTTAAAATGGCTACACATTTATCAAAGTTAATGCATTCACAAGCTGCAATAATTAAGGGCAATAACTCTGTAACAAAAGCGTGTCAATTTTGTCCTGGACCTGATTCAAATTTGGTGAAAATACATGGAGTTTGCATCAAAAACATCTTCGTGTTTTAAGAATATCAAGTTTATCCTTTCAGATGAAACTACCAATATAAATTGGAATTGAGCCCATATCAGGACATCAATTTGCGGTTTTTATGCGAACAGTGGATTTTTATGCGGACACTGGATGACCATCACAGAGTTATTGTTGTGTGTCAGGATATCAATCGCTCCAGACCAACAATTGTTTATCCAAAATGGTAAATGGCAATCCCAGACAAGGCAATGAAAGAAATTAGGAAAATCTCTGTTGTCTGGGAACTGTACTGTAAACACACAATCAGGCACACAGTCAATCTATTCCTATATATCTGATGGATCAATTTATCATTCCAGAAAAACTTTATTTCCTTGATTTGCTGCAAAAACAAATTGCTACAAATGACATTCATATCAATACATCCTATATAATGAAGAAGTCAGGATATATAACACACTTATATAGATAGATAAATATCAACATCATGCAAATTGATCAATATCTACGCCATGTAGACGGATAAATATTTACACCATGTAGATCAATACATATCTACATGTACATCATGTACATCATGTAGATCAATAAATATCTACACCATGTACATTGCTAAATATCTCTTCACCATGTTGATTGATAAATATCTATGCCATGTAGATTGACAAATATCTATGCCATGTAGATTGATAAATATCTACACCATGTATATCAATACATATCTACACCATGTAGACCAATACATATGTCACTGTGTGACATTCTGTCCCAAGTTTTTAAATTTAGTATTATTAATATTGCATATTTGATGAAAGCTGTTAATATGTATTTTCACCACAGGTGTATATTGATTAATTGTTATTTCACACCTTGATGCCATACCATATTGTTAGTTACTTTTGGGCTGTGAGACCTTCCACTTCAAACCTGTCATTTCCTATGTATCATTAAGAAAAGTAATTGTATAATCAAGTTGTTTGTAACAAGTCATTTGATGTGATAGGAAAAACTTTGAAACCTTGTTAGACTCGAACCTGTCATTTAATACTTATAATCAAGAAATGTGATTTCTAAGCAGCATGTTTAAAAAGCCTTTTGATCTTGGTGGAAGTAACAAATATGTGTGAATTTACGGCTTCCTTCTCAATGCCAAATTATTAGGTATATAAACTCTTTGAGATTTAAACATGATATACAAAAACAGAGAGACAGAGAGAGAGAGAGGAGACACTACACATTAGCTATGTAGCGCAACAAATACTTAACAGGAGTCGGCTCTTTGCCTGACTGCCTGAAGTACTTGTGTTTTGGATTTTAAAACATTGCGAAATTATTATAACACGAATACCTATCATTAATAACTGTTTTTCTCATATGGATTTTGTGCTGGATCTAAGTTGGTATGCTGATGAATAAACTGGTGTAATCATGAACTGCTGTTGTGATTTGAGCTTAATTCCCCTAAGCTTAGAAACTACATTCATCCATTGCCTATACATGGATGAGTGGACCCTGCGCCCTGGGATCGTAAGGGACATGGGACAAAGTTGGATTCGTGGGACGGGACTCGGGCGAACGCATTACTAACGTCACAAATGGTTACGCTAATGAGATCCCCCACTTCCACGTACGACGACTTGAATCACCAAACGTTCCACCCCACGCCCGAAGCGACCACCCAGCGGCGACATATGGTGGAGAATCCGGGCACATCAACAACTTTCTTTTCAACTGAAGGATATTCGAAGCTGAACTTTTCAATTGTGAAATGTGTTCAAAATTCACCAAAATGATTTAAACACAAGAAGAGCAGTTAAACCAGACTTAGAAGAACATTATGAAAGTGGACATCAGAAAGGGCATGTTCACAAACTCCAAGATGTAATTCCGTTTAAAGCCAGAAGGTCAAACAACAGCAGGACAAACCACAGCAGCATCCAGAAGGGCCAAACAACTCCAAGGGTGAGTGCAACTTTAATATGCATGCTTTCCTGTTAGCTTGTTACATGTGACCATACAATTAGGAATCTTAACTAAGTGTAGGAAATCAAAACAATTAGGCTCCATTAAAATAAAATTAGAATAAGAATAGCATTTCAATTAAAGCTGTTAAAATAAAGTCAAAATTAAATATTAAAGAATTAAATGTCAGGCACTGATTTTTTTTTTAAAAGTTATGACATTAACGTGAAAAAAAAGAGAAGAAAATAATGGCTCCAAGTAATTTCAGGAAGAAAGGGTGGTGTTGCAGTCAAAAACGATGTTCTGTCTTAACTATAAAACAAAGTCATACTGCAGCAGACTTAAAATTCTCATCAAAATTAGAAAGAAACTGTACTGATGTAAGAATTGGGAAGCAAAATATTATTTGCTTAATTGACACGGGTGCCAGCATTAGTTGTATCAGTCAGCATTTGTTAAATCAAGTTAGCCCAAAAGCTCAAATTCATCAAAGTAATATAAGTTCTGTAGTAGGAGTGTGTAATGAAAGACACCCTGTATTAGGAGAAACCTCCCTTACTTTCGAAATAGGTGGTTTAGAAATGAAACATAATTTCAAAATATTTGAAACTCTACACGCAAAGTTAATTTTAGGGATAGACTTCCTTAAGATGCATAAAGTAAAAACTGACTTTGGCACAATGACACTCACAATCCCAGCATCCAGCCAGAATTTTAACTGGGACCAAACAAACAACAACCACGTAAGCAGCATATCGGTACCAACGTTTCCAGACCCAAATGTTCCAACTGTTATAGCAACTACATTGAACGAGATAGTTGTCCCTCCACATTGTGAGATGAAGATACCAGTTAGAATTCCGAGATTTACTAATGGAAATACGGTGCTTATGGAACCAGTCTTGAACATGGGTAGGGATTATTGCATAGCTGGAGGTAAAATAGTGTGTGATGTTTTCAATGAAAAAGGGACCTACATGATCATGAATCCAACAGGCCTTCCTGTTTTTCTGAAATCAAATACAAGAATTGCTAAAGCTCAACTTTTGAACAGTGATTCTATTTATGAACTGTCGGACACTGAAACAAATGAAAGTGTACTTAACATTTCAACAGAAACAATTCAAAGTCAGCAACACAAACGTGTAGTTTTAGATCTCGGGATAAGTTTAGAAGATAGTGATTTAACAGAAGTTCAAAAGGAGAAATTATACAACTTTTTGGGAAGGAACAGGGACATTTTTGCGAAAGATTTATCTGAGCTCGGTCAAACTGACTTACATTACCACACTATTCATACCAAGGACGAAACACCTATAAGTATGGGTCCTTACAGACAAACACCACAGATGCGTCAACACCTGAATAAGGCTCTGGACGAAATGCTTGAGCATGGTATTGTGGAGGAATCTACATCGCCATACCACAGTCCTGTGGTACTTATTAAGAAACGTGGATCGGCAGACTACAGATTCTGTGTTGATTTTCGACGTCTCAACCAAGTGACTGTGCCACTTTCCTTTCCAATTCCAAACCTTACAGAAGTGTTTGATACTCTCGCCGACTCAAAAGCAGAGATTTTTAGCAGTGTTGACTTAAGATCAGGCTTCTGGCAGGTGCCCCTTGATGCCGCTACTAAACATAAAAGTGCTTTTATCACACACAGAGGTGTGTATCAGTTCAACAGATTACCGTTCGGTTTATCAAACAGTCCGATGACTTTTCAGAGTTTAATGGCAAAAGTCTTGAAAAGCATGAACTTTAAAATGGCTCTTGTCTACATTGACGACGTTTTGATTTTCTCCAGGAATTTTGACCAGCATCTTGGCCATCTTCATCAACTTTTTAACAGTCTTAGACAAGCAAATTTGAAACTTCACCCTTCAAAATGCACTTTTGCTACGAAAATTGTGAAATATTTGGGACATGTTATTTCAAAGGATGGTGTGAAAGTAAACAGTGAGAACACAGACAAAATAAGTAATTTCCCCGCACCTAAAAATGCCAAACAAGTCAAAAGCTTTTTAGGAATGGCAAATTATTACAGGCGTTTCATTAAGGATTTTGCAAAGATTGTCTCGCCGCTAACAGCGCTTTTGAAGAAAAATCACAAGTTCCATTGGACGCCTGAATGCCAACAGGCCTTCAGCACTGTGAAAGCAAAACTTACTACAGCACCAATATTGGCCTATCCAAAGTTTGACATGCCATTCATTCTAACAACAGATGCATCAGATGTCTCCATTGGTTACATGCTTAGCCAAAAACAAGATGGAAAAGAACACGCTGTAGCCTATGGAGGCAGATCTCTTAAAAATGCGGAAGTGAAGTGGCATATAACAGATAAAGAAGCCTTAGCATTAGTAGAGGGCATACAGCACTTCAAACATTATTTAGTAAACCAGAGGTTCACTGTTTATACGGACAATGTTTCAGTGAAGTACATTCAGAAGATTAAAGACTGCAATGGGAGGCTCGGACGCTGGAGTTTATTGCTACAAGCCTACAACTTTGACATTATTCACAAGTCTGGGAAAAACAACCCAACAGATTATCTATCTAGGCAAATGTATGAAAATACTCAGCCTTTAACTTCAACAGACCTTAACGATCATGTGTATATGATGGATACAACTTCCGATCAGAAACAGTATTCACAGGTCACCTTCATATATGACGGAGAATCAGAAGATGCTGTGGTTGCAAATTTGCATCAACAACCTGTACCAGATTTACAAATGCACAATTTGTCAGATCTTCAACAACAGTGCCCTGATTTTGCCGACATATATAAGTACAAGCTGAACAGAACTGTTCCTGAAGATGCTACATTAGCTAGGATACTAGTGGCAGAATCTTACAACTTTGAGGTAGAAGATAGGATTCTTAAACACTTTTACTCAAGACGTTGCAAGAAGATTCCTAAAGAAGAACGACTTGTTAAGCAGACAGCGATACCAAGGGTGTTACGTGATGATGTGCTCCGATCATACCATGATTGCATAGCAGGTGGTGGACACCAAGGTTTTGAAAGAACTTATGCAGCACTTCGCAATAAATATTTTTGGCCTACAATGTACCAAGACATCAAACAATACGTCAGAACCTGTGAAGTGTGTCAACAATCCAAACGTCACTTTCATGCCAGACCACCACCTCTACAACCACTGCCGGTCGAAGATGTACTAAGCAAATGGCACATAGACATTTTGAGTGGACTGCCGACAACAAAAGATAAGTTCAAACATGTTCTTCTTGTCACAGACAGTTGCTCAAAATGGTGTGAGGCATTTCCGCTGCGTACACAAGAAGCTACGGAGGTAGCTGCAGTACTATATCGTGAAATAATAACCAGATTTGGAGCTCCAAGAATTCTCATCAGTGATAGAGGCAGAAACTTTACTTCAAATTTGGTGAAAGCACTCTCAGAACTGTTCCAAATAACAAGACACCTTACCAGTTCCTATCATCCTCAAACAAATGGAGCTGTCGAGAGAATGAACTCGGTCATACTCCAAGCACTCAGGGTGTATACTCAGAATCAACAGGATGATTGGCCAGACATATTGCCTGGAATAATGATGGCATACAGAGCAACACCAGCTACACAATCAACAGACTTCTCTCCATTCTTCATGCTTTTTGGAAGAGAAATGCGTCTACCCATTGATACTGCCCTCATACCGAAAGACCATCTAGCTCAGGATCACAAGATTTTCTTGAGCAGAATCTTGAATAATTTGGAAATTACAAGAAAATTGGCAAATCAAAACATTGAAGCTGCTCAACAGAAGTACAAGAAGCAATATGACCGATCAGCGCGACTACCAGAGTTCTATCCAGCTCAACGCGTTTGGTTATACTGCACCAAAGTTCCTGTAGGGAGAGCACCAAAACTACATAGAAAATGGGTAGGACCCTACTATATAACACAAATGGGTCCGAACCATACATACAAATTAAGAAACTGTCAAACAAATAAGGAAGTAAAGGCACTGGTCAATGCCAGAAGATTGAAACCCTACTACGATCCAGCAGACCGACCAACCAATACACCACCAGAGTATGAACACAATGATGCCGAGTTGGATCCTGATCAGCTTCCAGATGGTCAGCCTGAAGAGAACCCCCCACAACAGGATAAGGAACAGCAAGGTCATCAAAATCATCAGCAATCAACAAACCACAAAAACACCCAACAGCAAGAAAGAAAACAGACTAAAGATAGAACCCAGGCACCAAACAAGCAGAAACCCGAAAAACAGAAACAGCAATCAAAACAAAATAACCAAACAAAAACGCAGCAACAACTTAGAAACTCAAGCGATCCACAACCGTCAACTTCAGGAAGCAATAATACAGAAAGACAAAAACCAACTAATTCACAAAACACTAAACCATCTTGCCAAGATTGTCGACGTGGAAATTGTACACCATTCAATATCGAAGACATTGATTCTGTTATCTCATCAGCACGAGGCAATGGAACTCTATATTACAAAATCAAAATCAAAGGCAACAACAAAAATGTAACAGAATGGTATTTTCCATGTAAAATACCATCCCAGCTTGTCAGAGAATTTCATGCCAACAGAACCATGGGTGGAAAGAAACGCAAACGACCACTTCAGAAAGCGCAACACAAATTCTTTGAGAAAACTGACATTAAGACAGTTAACATTTCAAATAAATCAAGTGACTCAGCAGTTCAGGTAGTCTCTAACTCAGCAACAACAACTTACACAAATGCAACACTGAAGTCACCAATCCCAACATTATGCTCTACTGGGACCCAAACTACATCACAATCACGTGTTCATGAAGAAGAAAAACTGATTGCAGTAAAAGTTATAGAGAAACAACCATTTTTTCTGGTACAAACAGGACAAGGCACTCCAAAACTGAGATCAATGCAAGATGTTGTAACACTTTCTAGGAACTTTGCTATTGATCAGAAAGACATATGTGCAAGTCGAATTAGGAAGGTTGAGCTAGACAGACAGTCAAATAAATCAACACAACCCAAACACGGGTTCCTTAGCTCAAATTATGGGAAAAAATGGGTACATGAAGTCAGAATCGATGACGACGGAACCCCTAAATATCTAGTTGGATTTGACAATTTCACAATACCACCAGTTTGGTTAAAACTTGATGACATCCCCAACTATGTTCTGTTTACATTCAGAGAATTTTTGGAAAAACATAATGAGGAACTTTACAGAAGTAAATAGAGGCAGTAATTCAAATCTAGGTGTATTTTCCATCAATATGACAAAACATAATTGTTCCATTTGAGGCTTAAATCACCTAGCCAAAGTAAGTAATAATTAAAACAACAACATTTTTTAAAAAAGATTTCACTTTAGTTCATCGAGTGATTAGAGCACTTGTGAGTAATGTGACAGCTGGGTTTCCCCCTTAAACTGCTGTTGAACAGTGCAGTCACACTTAGGGTAACCATATTTTCACACAAATCAAATTGACATTTAAAAAAAATAAAATATATATAATAATAAAAATAATATTTACATAACAGATAAAACCTATAAAACTTATATCTCACTTTATCATGGTCACATGTATCAAGTTTTCAGGTAAGTGCATTGAAAGTTTGCACTAAAGAAGCAGTAAAAAGGAGCCGACTGACATACAGAATATACAGCAGTTCAACAAATGATGGTTCCAGGATCCAGACAACAACAAACAACAGAGTGCTAATAATAAAGCATAGTAACCAGAAAGAATATAACAAAATTGAAGAAATAATTTATATATGATAAAGTGCCAATTAATTACGAAAATTTCTATAATAGTGTAGCAGGAGGAATATAAATATGTGTGGAGTAAGACAAGAAGGAAATATATGTGATACAGACAACATAAAGAAGATACGATGCAGGTAAAACAGAAGACATGTGATATACGGCAAAGCAAGTCATGGACAGCACTTACAAGTGGAATAATGATACAAAAGACGAATATAACACATAAAATGAAAAAGAAAATGTAAATAAATACATTTATATATGTGAAAATAATTAACATATATTAAATGCATGTATATGTGAATATATGTGGATAATAAGAGTACATAGTCACACAAAATATCCCACAATTTACGAACAATTACGGGCAGATTCGAACAATGCAAGATCGTCGTGAAGAGAAAATGCCATTACAGGCGGACAGACAAATGTAAATGTTTGAATAATCACTAAAATGAATCATCTGTATATATCTCTCCAGTTTCGTGTGTTATTCGTACATGTATATGCAGACAAAATCACTGCAGATGTAAACATACATATTTTATTGTTTTAAAATGATATTGTATAATATTGGGTCCGTTCATATTGTTTGGTCTTCCCTATACTATAAACCATATCCCACAGGCTAGCCTTATCCTATATCCAATAGCCTTTCCTATAGCACAAATGAACTATTTATAATATATTGAAAATAGATTTATGTTTGAGGACAAACATTTTTGCAACAAGGGGGAATATGTTATATGCATACACTATGGGTCAGTTGCAGTAACTTATGTTTAACAAAAACTTATTTACGGTACACAACTTTTGAAATTCAAATATTGTTAAGAACATCTGTTGTAGTGGATTATTGTAAACCAATTGTTTTTCACAGAAATCACCTGTTTGTATATATTGTTATCAATACTATTATGTGTCTATTCTCAAGAAGGATGGCTTGAGGTGTTGGGCATTTCCTAACAATCATATTTAGAATCAGTTTAATTACTCCCAAGTGTTAATACTGAGTGACACCTATTGTTATCTTTGTTTATGTATATGCCAGGACACAAGCTGTGGAAATGAGTTATGTGGCTTATTAAAGGATATTTGACATTTGGTCTTGATTGGGTAATAATATTGTATGTTAACTGGATTTTAATTGGTTCTTTCAGGAACACAAACTGATTGGTTATATGTTAACTTAATTTTCATTGGTTGATTCCTTTTTGCAAGAAAAGGCTTTTGGGGACGAAAAAAGGTAGTTCTGGTCAGGCATTAGTTGACACAGGTTGAGGTTTCTTTAAGCGGCAAAACAGTGACTTCATTATAAGTCGGCCATAGTCTTTTAGAAAACTTCAATTAATATTTATGACATTGTGATCTTTTAATGTGCTGAACTTTATGTAACGGAATAGACATTGTTAAATATAATTATTAAATACAACAAAACTGTATAACATTGTGTTTATTGAACTCACAAGATAGGATTCTAAATGTAAGTTCAATTACTGAACTGACCCCGTGTCACCACCAGGAGTTATACGTGAGCTGGACTCTACCATTAATTCCCCATTTCTGGCCTAAAGCTCACCGTGACTCCTGATCGCATCTCTAAGTCTTGTAACCAAAGATTTCCTATGTATCATTAAGAAAAGTAATTGTATAATCAAGTTGTTTGTAACAAGTCATTTGATGTGATAGGAAAAACTTTGAAACCTTGTTAGACTCGAACCTGTCATTTAATACTTATAATCAAGAAATGTGATTTCTAAGCAGCATGTTTAAAAAGCCTTTTGATCTTGGTGGAAGTAACAAATATGTGTGAATTTACGGCTTCCTTCTCAATGCCAAATTATTAGGTATATAAACTCTTTGAGATTTAAACATGATATACAAAAACAGAGAGACAGAGAGAGAGAGAGGAGACACTACACATTAGCTATGTAGCGCAACAAATACTTAACAGGAGTCGGCTCTTTGCCTGACTGCCTGAAGTACTTGTGTTTTGGATTTTAAAACATTGCGAAATTATTATAACACGAATACCTATCATTAATAACTGTTTTTCTCATATGGATTTTGTGCTGGATCTAAGTTGGTATGCTGATGAATAAACTGGTGTAATCATGAACTGCTGTTGTGATTTGAGCTTAATTCCCCTAAGCTTAGAAACTACATTCATCCATTGCCTATACATGGATGAGTGGACCCTGCGCCCTGGGATCGTAAGGGACATGGGACAAAGTTGGATTCGTGGGACGGGACTCGGGCGAACGCATTACTAACGTCACAAATGGTTACGCTAATGAGATCCCCCACTTCCACGTACGACGACTTGAATCACCAAACGTTCCACCCCACGCCCGAAGCGACCACCCAGCGGCGACACATATCTACACCACGTACATTGCTAAATATCTACGCCATGTAGATCAATAAATATCTACACCATGTACATTGCTAAATAGCCACACCATGTAGTTCAATAAATATCTACACCATGTAGATCAATAAATATCTACACCATGTAGATCAATAAATATCTATACCATGTACATTGCTAAATAGCCACACCATGTAGTTCAATAAATATCTACACCATGTAGATCAATATATATCTACACCATGTAGATCAATAAATATCTCTACACCATGATGATATGATAAATGGTTTCTGACCAGAAGCAACAGTGGTCAGGTTTTCCAAGATACTCTGAAGTGAAAGTTATGAAAACAATCAAGATTGGTCTTAATTATTTTCATTGGCATTGTAGCTATAGAAACAACTGCTCCAAAAGTGTTCTTAATTCATAAAATTCCTATGGAGATATACATAAATGTTGGTTACCAGCTATTTGAAACAACCTGGAATAGGAATGTTTATGTTCACTTTGATAGCATTTACTATGTAGCTATGGTAACAGATACAATGTACGATTGATTTTATTGTTCTATAAAATAATTGAAAATAAGTTTAAACATATTTTTATAAAATAGCTGATCTAACAGTTGAACATATATCTCTATGGTAACATAAAAAAAATTCGGTCAAATAAATAGACACCCATGAGATTATTGATATGTGTGAGATTATTATATATACAAAACAAGTGATGTGTGAAGCAGATGCTCCAGTTGTCCATACATAATTGTCCATCCACATACCAGTGGTATCTTCAGTTTGCCTGCATACCCATATAACGTATACCTAAATTACAGGCACTCAACCTTATGCTGAACTTATGAATTTTATGTTACTTCAGTTGTGAAGAAAAGTAACAATATACTGTATACAGGAAATGGTACATCTCTACTTTTTAATGGTCAACTCAAATAATTTTCTACAAAATTCATTTTCAACTTCTTAAGCTGAGTGTTATTATTTCTGACCTCCCCACACATGGCTGCTTTGTATTTATACATTCCTCAGCAAAATCAAAGAAGTGTCATTTTATATAACATATATCTAAAAAATGTTGCATCAAGATGAAAATAACACAAAATAATTTAGATTTATAGACCTCCACGTTGAATATCTGAATTTGGTGGGATTTCTTAGAAAATCTATAATCTTTTATTAAACACCAGACAGACGAGGAGTTATTACCTCTGGAGCAGACATACAACGGTCAAATAAAAAATGCGGCCAGAATTATGTAAATGTGGCATCATCTATATTCCAGACAAGCAAACTTAGAATCTATAAAACAAAACTGGAGCAGGAAGAAACTGGTGTTGTTCCGAATATATATTTTCCCCTGCAAACTGAATTTAATGAGCCAATTGTAGGAGACCCACTCTAAAGGGCCAATTGGAAGGAACCCACCCTAATGGGCCAATTGTAGGGGACCCACTCTTATGGGCCAATTGGAAGGAACCCACCCTAATGGGCCAATTGTAGAGGACCCACTCTAATGGGCCAATTGGAATGAACCCACCCTAATGGGTCAATTGTAGGGGACCCACTCTAATGGGCCAATTGGAAGGAACTCACCCTAATGGGCCAATTGTAGGGGACCCACTCTAATGGATCAATGGCAGATTGCTGCTACACGACTACTTCATAAGCTTATTTAAGGTCGCTCCCCTGGAAATGATTAAATCATTGACCACTTGTAATCATTATTAAACTCATTTTTTTTATGTTCATTGCCAGATTGAGGCTCCGGCTATATTTATCCCGGGGATTCAGAAAGCTGCTATGGGTGTTGGACTGTGTATCAACGTCATTTTACTGTTCATAAAACAACTGTATTCTAGTAAGAATACCGGGATGCTGTCAAATTGGTATACAGGCATTTTATGGATCTTCTACTACTTGAATTAGGTATCAATTTCACGGATACCATCTATAAATCTGTCTCAGCATAGCAATACAGCTGGTTCCAAATTGTTATGTCACTGATTATTGATTGATGTACAGCTGGTTCCAAATCATTATGTCCCTGATTATTGATTGATGTACAGCTGGTTCCAAATCATTATGTCCCTGATTATTGATTGATGTACAGCTGGTTCCAAATCATTATGTCACTGATTACTGATTGATGTACAGCTGGTTCCAATCATTATGTCACTGATTATTGATTGATGTTAAACTTTGTTAAAGAAAACACATGGCAATCTTGATATTTTAAAAGCTCAAGGCACCCTGTTAGTTTTTCTACATAACTTGCATTTGTTTAAAAATTAATATTACTTATAAGAATAATATAAAGGAAATTGTGTTTGAATATTACAAACTGTTTGTGTGCATGTAAAGATATATATGTATCTCTTTTTTTGATGCTGCCTGACTTTTAAAATAAGCAACACCTCTTCAATCATTAAACAGAAATGATGAAACTTTAACTGAAGCGTCTTCTAAAGAGTTTGAATAGGTCTGCTCCACTGCAAGTTTATTCTCATGAACTAATGATCAGATTTCAATAATAACATTTAAAATTAAACCCTTTCTTCTAATGTAAATTTACATTGCTAAAACTGAGATTACCTTCACAGACGCACCAATTGCTATTATATTATCATTGTGTTGTCTTTTTGCTTATAACTATGATAATTTACCAATTCTTCATATTCTAACCATGGTATCTTCCCAATTCCTCACATTCTTATCATGAAACAACATTCTATTCAGTGATCCATTACACATACTATTTCAGATGTCTATCATATTCATATTATAACATTATACAACACAGATCATGTGATGCCAAAATTAAACACATGTTCATTTTGTCTCATGATGACTAGTTTATCTAGTGTTCAAATCTTTCATGATAAATGGGCTTTGATTGTTGACAATTACAAATAAAAAAAATTCTAACATCTACACACTGTTCGTTTATTTTTATCATATTTATTCCCCTTACCCGACCCAGAATTTTTGGGGTGGGTAGGTAGTTTTCTTTTTTTCTTGCGGTTTATAGTGCTTCTTTAGGTACACTAAGGCTTAGATAACATTATAGTCCTAAATCTGGCGACAACAAATCAGATGGCTTCCGATGATACCCCTGCCATTGAGCAGACAATACTACATGCTTCCTAATAATGTTTTCGTAAATATAATTTCACTTTAATCCAAGATATATTAATATTCTTTTGTAATGTACTTTCATATAAAAATATTAGAAGCATGCAGGGGGAACAGTTACCCTCGACAAATTTATTCCTCTATTTTCAGATTTGACTGTTGAAATTTATACATTACTGGTTAGAAGTCAGACCAGTAAAGTATAAATTTCAACTTACAATATTACGTTTCTCAAACGTAAATATCTCTTATTTAATATTTTTGGTCTAAGGGTATTGCGATTTCATGAGATAATACATTTGGCAAATCATAACCCCTTCCCATGGCTCTTCAATTTAAAATCACAGTATTGTACAGTATTAAATACAAATTCCTTTCTTTCAGAACATGTTTAATACAAAAATCCATACAAATGAAAATGCACTTCCAAGTATTTATAAGTATTATAAAACAGTTGTGTATCTGGCCATATCTGGTAGTAGTTCTAAAGCAACTATTTTAATGAAACATTGAACAAAACATGTTTTGAAAATCTGATTCTTTCTACATGCCAGGCATGAACAAAACATCCATTGGTCAAGTTCAATGTCCACCAGTGAGCACACTGTTTTTTGGGAAGCCTTTTTATGACTGCTTTACAGCAGAAATTATATGGTACTTATAACTATATAATTTCTGCTGTAAGAGTCTAAAAAATAAATGGTTCTGATTTCAGATCGTCTTTGACTAAAATTAATCCCCTTGATTCGTATTTATAAGTTCCTTCTGCGTACAAATGTAATTGTGCATATCTCTTGCCTAAATAAGGAGTATCCAGGAGAAGTAAATTCAGTTTTTGACCTCAGAGTCGAATTTTTTTTCACTCACAGCAATTATACCATAAGCATTGCTAGCCATTAAGTCAGAAAGATACGTAAACTTTGAGTAAAGTCCCAGTGCATTGAACTACTTCATTTTTACTTGATATTTTAATCTCTCTATGGATCCACTGCGGGATTCAGCAGAGCTACTTCTGTCGGTAACTTCTTTACCAACCTGAACCCCCTCCATAACTTCCAGTTTAGGTCAACTTGTCTCTTTAATTTCAGTTCAGTCCTTGCCTTAAGTTCCTTTTCTTGTTGTAATATCGTGTAGTCAGGCGAAATATAAATCTTGTGTGGTTTGGAAAAAATGACATCTTTCTCCTCAACTTTCTTTATTTTAACTTTACCACATCCCATTTTGTTTCTTCCGAGCTTAAAGATAGTCTCAATGGTCTACAGTACAGCTCGTGCGAACCCCACGCTTTCACGCCGAGTGAGGCATTTACAAATCGCATACTTACGCAGAGTTTTGATGATAAAACTATCATCTATCGCTATCAGCTATGCCAAAAGCTCTCGGTGTACTTACGCCATGATACTTTGCGTAGACAAACTCGGAGTTCGCCGAGTCGAAACTGTATAGGTAAAGGGAGCAAATTTTTCTGATTGCAGTCATTTGTATGCATAATTATTCAATAACTTAGTAGAAGACAATTAGATTTTTATTTATGGAAAATCGAATGTGGGAAAATTCGAATGCCCGGATTATGACTGGGTCGCAGTGTATTAGCCAGCCAAACCATGCAGCCTTCTTCTGCATGGTCATTTTTTTTTTTGTTAAACAACACTTCCAAACTCTTTCTGTCTCAATAGTGTTATGTTTTGTTTACACTTATAGAAGAAAGATGATCTAAAATGCACCTTTTTAAACTTTATCTGTGAAAATAAAATTAATTACCCCAGAGACTTGTCGCAAATTGGTGCACAACGCGTGTTAGCAAATTGTTTTGCACACCCTGTTTGCAAATTTGCACACCCAGTTCTTGAATTTCTGCCTAATACACTGCAGGGTCGCGATAGTTATATGGCAGTTCCTATTACCGGCTTTGCGGCAACAGAACATAAAATTCAATAAGTAATTATTATACTGGAAATTATAATTATATTTTTAATTAATTGTTATTTGTAAAATGTTTTACTAGTCTGCTGTTTATTATTAATACATCGATGGGTTCTTTGGTCAGAAACAATCAGAAAAATATTTAAAGAATTCCGGGTCATAAACCCGTTGTTAGTACCGCCTTGTTAAAAGGTATATATATGGCGAAGGATTATGGGTATTTATGTCGGTTGAAGAACTGTGACTTTTGCTCAACAAAAATGAACACAACTTGCGATTAAATGCATTAAACATGAAAATTTTTGTTAATTTTAATATTTGTCTATTATACTTACGACAACATTACAATTGCAATATACTCAACTTGCCTTAATCCACGAACGAAAAAACTTCCCCAAATACCCTTCCCGGGACTCCCGGCACCAAGGGCGCCGCCAAATACACCCGTACAAGCAAGAGTCACACAGAGTTACGTCCTCTTTCCGTCATGGCGTCCTTCGAGAGAAACGATAAATCGACGGTCTCAAAATATTTGTTCTTTTTCCACGTAACAAATGGTTTTATTTGTTTTATTACTTTAATTTTACTTCCCATGTTATTTTCTTACGAGTTTATAACCGTACTTGGTGTTTCTTATACCTATTTTTGTTCTTTACTCCGTTATTTCAGACCGCATTTCGTAAACAAAAACACATGCGATCTACTTCCGGTTTACCAACCTTTGTAAATTCTATCGGAATTATGGCTGTTAACTTCTATTAGGAGTTTGAAATTGACACTGGAACGTAGGCAGTACTTGCTTCGGCAGTATATTTATTTTACCTTTCCTACTCGTGTCAACACGCCAGTAAATAGTTTTTCTTCTTATATTGTTGGGTTTTGTTTTGTTTGCGTTTGAAATACGTATTTGTTTCGAAATTATTCATTGTATTTATCAGTCATGTCAACTTTGCACAGAACTGATGCACTCGGCATCTCATTGTTTGTACTTTTTTTGACGACTGATTTACCAGCAGGAAAAAAAATCAGACTTCGGAAGGTCAAAACATAATTTGAGTGGCGGCAATTACAATGAGTCGGTCGGGTAACTCCAAACAAACACTTTTTTAATTTAGGCCTTACGGTTTTCTTATGTAACTGTTCTGACAGGCTTGTGATACTTTGAATCACTGATATCTTGTTCATGATGCAATTTTTATTAAAAAAGGGACAGTAAAGTACATATTTTAATTGTCAATTAACTTACCACTAAACATTTCTGTTCATCAATCTTACATCTAATGTTATTATCAACCAAAAATGGCCCCACAACACAAATGATAAATAATGGTGAACTATTGCAGTTATCCATGCATTGCTAAACAGGACACCTTAACTGTCTCAACCACTCAAATCCACCCACCTGTCAGTAATTGATTACATCTTATACAACACTAAATCTTCAATTAATTAATGAAATAGGGCTCTCTACAATGACATATAGTATCTGTCTGAAATATAGTATCTGTCTGAAACCACTTAAGACATGCTGACATGTAATAAGTTACTATACTGGTGCAAAGTCAAGATTTTCTATTAGGCTTGGACAATACTATATTTTTGCAATACACAAGAGAAGTTTATTTGTTTCTCAAGTGCATGACAGGTCATTCTGTTTGACGTGCATTTAATGCCTTTCGCTTTTGGGTTTATAACTGATCTTCTGCTAGGGTGCACAACACATCTTTCTGTTTAGGTGTACAACATATTATTATATCTGGAATGCACAACACAGTATTCTGTCTTATTCTGTCTGGAATGCACAACACATTATTCTGTCTGGAAGCACAACATATTATTCTGTCTGGAATGCACAACATATTATTCTGTCTGGAATGCACAACACATTATTCTGTCTGGAATGCACAACACATTATTCTGTCTTATTCTGTCTGGAATGCACAACACATTATTCTGTCTGGAATGCACAACACATTCTTCTGTCTGGAATGCACAACATATTATTCTGTCTGGAATGCACAACACATTATTCTGTCTTATTCTGTCTGGAATGCACAACACATTATTCTGTCTGGAATGCACAACACATTCTTCTGTCTGGAATGCACAACACATTATTCTGTCTGGAATGCACAACACATTATTCTGTCTTATTCTGTCTGGAATGCACAACACATTATTCTGTCTGGAATGCACAACACATTCTTCTGTCTGGAATGCACAACACATTCTTCTGTCTGGAATGCACAACACATTATTCTGTCTAAAATGCAAAACACACAATTCTGTTTGGGGAGCACAACACATTATTCTGTATGAGTGCACAACATATTATTCTGTTTGGTTGCACAACACATTATTCTGTTTTGAGTGCACAACACCTTATTCTGTCTGAAATGCACAACACATTATTCTGTCTGGAATGCACAACACATTATTCTGTCTGAAGTACACAACAGACAATTCTGTTTGGGTGCACAACACATCATTCTGTTTGGGTGCACGACACATTATTCTGTTTGGGTGCACAACACATTATTCTGTCTTATTCTGTCTGGAATGCACAACACATTATTCTGTCTGGAATGCACAACATCTTATTCTGTCTGGAATGCACAACACATTATTTTGTCTTATTCTGTCTGGAAGGCACAACACATTATTCTGTCTGGAATGCACAACACATTATTCTGTCTAAAATGCAAAACAAACAATTCTGTTTGGGGAGCACAACACATAATTCTGTATGGGTGCACAACACATTATTTTGTCTTCTGTCTGGAATGCACAACACATTATTCTGTCTGGAATGCACAACACATTATTCTGTCTAAAATGCAAAACAAACAATTCTGTTTGGGGAGCACAACACGTTATTCTGTTGGTTGCACAACACATTATTCTGTTTTGAGTGCACAACACCTTATTCTGTCTGGAATGCACAACACATTATTCTGTCTGAAATGCACAACACATTATGCTGTCTGAAGTACACAACAGACAATTCTGTTTGGGGTGCACAACACATTATTCTGTTTGGGTACACGGCACATTATTCTGTTTGGGTGCACAACACATTATTCTGTCTGAATGCACAAGACACTTCTGTTTGGGGTGCACAACACATTATTCTGTTTGGTGCACAACACATTATTCTGTATGTGGTGCACAACAGATTATTATGTTTAGGTGCACAACAAATATTTCTGTTTAGCTGCATTATACATTATTCTGAGTGCACAAGACACAACAGATACTTCTGTTTGGATTGCACAACACATTATTTTGTTTTGAATGCGCAACATAAATCTGTTTAGGTGCATAACACATTATTCTGTTTTACCACATCATTCTGCTTGGCGCACACAGCAAATATTTCTGTTTGGAGTGCACAACTCATTATTCTGTTTAGGTGCACAACACTTCTTTCTGTTTAGGTGCATTACACATTATTCTGTATAGGTGCACAACACATTATTTTTGGAGTACCTGTATGGAGTGCACAATACATATTTCTGTTTGGGTCTGGTTTGGGTTTGGGTGCACAAAATATCTTTCTGTTTTGGGTGCAAAACATATATTTCTGTTTGGAGTGCACAAAACATCTTTCTGTTTGGGGTGCACAACACATTATTCTATTTGAAGTACACAACACATTATTCTGTTTGGGTTGCACAAAACATGTTTATGTTTGGGTTGCACAAAGGAAGTTTCTGTGTAGGGTGTACAACACGTTTTTCTATTTAGGTGCACAACACATTGTTCTGTTTTGGGTGCACAACACATTATTCTGTTTTGGGTGCACAACACATTATTCTGTTTTTGATGCACAACTTATCTTTCTGTTTTGAGTGCACAACCCATCTTTCTGTCTGGATTGCACAAAGCATATTTCTATTTACCAGAAAAAGGTATGCACCCTCTCTTTTTTCAGTGGTGTGCTTATGCTAAGAAAAGCAGTATATAATGCAGAAAACTCTCGGCTGCTTTAATAAAACAAGAGGTCAATGACCTTGAAGCTCTACTGATTGATTTTGATTTCAGGAAGTAGTCATTACAAACTTGTTTTTTGAAAATTTATTTTTAGCCGTGGCGGCCATCTTGAATTTCCGGCCGACCTGATATTTTGCTAGGATCAATTAGACATCAAGAGCAACATTCCTGTGAAGTTCATGAAAATCCGTCCAGAAGTTTCAGAGGAGTAGTCGCTACAAGTTTTCATTATATAATTCTATGTAAACAAAGATGGCCGCTGACAGCCATGTTTAACATCTAATCAAAATGATTTTTGACAAGGACCAACATCATGTAATGCTGATCATTTTAGAAAAAGTCCCATATCAATATCACTTATAGTTTTCAAGAAGTAGTCGCTACAAACTTGCATTTTGAAAATCTATTTTTAGCCATGGCGGCCATCTTGAATTTCCGGCCGACCTGACATTTTGCTAGGATCAATTAGACATCAAGAGCAACATTTCTGTGAAGTTTTATGAAAATCCGTCAAGTAGTTTCAGAGGAGTAGTCGCTACAAGTTTTCATTATATAACTCTATGTAAACAAAGATGGCCACTGGCAGCCATGTTTAATGTCGAATCAAAATAATGTTCGACTCGGATAACCATCATGTCATGCTGATCATTTTAGAAAAAGTCCCATATCAATATCACTTATAGTTTTCAAGAAGTAGTCGCTACAAACTTGTATTTTGAAAATCTATTTTTAGCCATGGTGGCCATCTTGAATTTCCGGCCGACCTGAAATTTTGCTAGGATCAATTAGACATCAAGAGCAACATTTCTGTGAAGTTTCATGAAAATCCGTCAAGTAGTTTCAGAGGAGTAGTCGCTACAAGTTTTCATTATATAACTCTATGTAAACAAAGATGGCCACTGGCAGCCATGTTTAATGTCGAATCAAAATAATGTTCGACTCGGATAACCATCATGTCATGCTGATTATTTTAGAAAAAGTCCATATCAATATCACTTATAGTTTTCAAGAAGTAGTCGCTACAAACTTATTTTTTAAAAATCTATTTTTAACTGTGGCAGCCATCTTGAATTTCTGGCCGATCTGAAATTTTGCTAGGATCAATTAGACATTAAGAGCAACATTCCTGTAAAGTTTCATGAAAATCCGCCAAGTAGTTTCAGAGGAGTAGTCGCTACAAGTTTTTACTATATAACTCTATGTAAACAAAGATGGCCGCTGGCAGCCACGTTTAACGTCGAATCAAAACGATTCTGATAAGGACCAACATCATGTCATGCTGATCATTTTAGAAAAAGTCCCATATCAATATCACTTTTTTCAAGAAGTAGTCGCTACAAACTTGTATTTTGAAAATTTATTTTTAGCCGTGGCGGCCATCTTGAATTTCCGGCCGACCTGAAATTTTGCTAGGATCATTTAGACATCAAGAGCAACATTCCTGTGAAGTTTCATGAAAATCCGTCAAGTAGTTTCAGAGGAGTAGTCGCTGCAAGTTTTCATTATATAACTCTATGTAAACAAAGATGGCCGCTGGCAGCCATGTTTAACGTCAAATCAAAACGATTTTCGACAAGGACCAACATCATGTCATGCTGATCATTTTAGAAAAAGTCCCATATCAATATCACTTATAGTTTTCAAGAAGTAGTCGCTACAAACTTGAATTAAAAAAATCTAGTTTTAGCTTTGGCGGCCATCTTGGATTTCACATCAACATGAATTTTTGCTAGGATCAACTAGACTTCATGGGCAACATTTCTGTAAAGTTTTATGAATATCCATCCAGTAGTTTCAGAGGAGTAGTCGCTACAAATAAAAGTTAACGGACAGACGGACAGACGGACGGACAGACGGACGGACGACGGACGCCGCACCACGGCATAAGCTCTGCTGATCTCTGATCAGTAGAGCTAATAATATGGGCAGAATTAAAAGAAAACGACCTATGGCAGGTTCTCCCCTGCCTGAACACTACATATTAACCACTAGCCTGATATTCTGACATATTAACAAGCTATGGATAATATCATGTTCACCGGACAAAAAGGAGGAATAAAGTTGAGACAAAATATTAATAAATCCTTTATCAAGATTGTTCAAAAATCAATAGTTATAATCCGTGCCTTTGATCTGCTTATCTTTGATGAATTAATCTTATACTGCTCTGTGTAGTGACATAGATGATCTTTATAAACTATTTTAATGAGATATAAATTTAAACATTGATCATGATGTACACCACAAAATGCAGTGTGGTGACACATTTATTGTCTTTTTCTCCAAACAAATAATAGATCAGTCAATCATTAAAAACTTATGCCAAAATTATCATTGTTGAAACTGCTTTTATATTTAATATAACTTTACTTTATAATTTTTGAAAATTTTGCCTTTATATCTAACTATAACATTAAGCAAGTTAAAACGCAATTTCTTGAAAATATTTAGGAACAAGAGGTCAATGACCTTGAAGCTCTACTGATTGATTTTGATTTCAGGAAGTAGTCGCTACAGACTTGTTTTTTGAAAATCTATTTTTAACCGTGGTGGCCATCTTGAATTTCCGGCCGACCTGAAATTTTGCTAGGATCAGTAAGACATTAAGAGCAACATTCCTGTGAAGTTTCATGAAAATCCGTCAAGTAGTTTCAGAGGAGAAGTCGCTACAAGTTTTCATTATATAACTCTATGTATACAAAGATGGCCGCTGGCAGCCATGTTTACCGTCAAATCAAAACGATTTTCGACAAGGACCATACTGATCATTTTAGAAAAAGTCCCATATCAATATCTCTTATAGTTTTGAAGAAGTAGTCGCTACAAACTTATTTATTTTAAATCTATTTTTAGCTGTGGCGGCCATCTTGAATTTCCGGCCGACCTGAAATTTTTTCTAGGATCAACTAGACATCAAGAGCAACATTCCTGTGATGTTTCATGAACATCCGTCAAGTAGTTTCAGAGGAGTAGTCGCTACAAGTTTTTACTATATAACTCTATGTAACCAAAGATGGCCACTGGCAGCCATATTTAACGTCGAGTCAAAATAATTTTCGACAAGGATCAACATCATGTCATGCTGATCATTTTAGAAAATGTCCCATATCAATATCACTTATAGTTTTCAAGAAGTAGTCGCTATAAACTTATTTTTTAAAAATCTATTTTTAGCTGTGACGGCCATCTTGAATTTCTGGCAGATCTGAAGTTTTGCTAGGATCAATTAGACATCAAGAGCAACATTCCTGTAAAGTTTCATGACAATCCGCCAAGTAGTTTCAGAGGAGTAGTCGCTACAAGTTTTTACTGTATAACTCTATGTAAACAAAGACGGCCGCTGGCAGCCATGTTTAACGTTGAATCAAAACGATTTTTGACAAGGATCAACACCATGTCATGCTGATCATTTTAGAAAAAGTCCCATATCAATATCACTTATAGTTTTCAAGAAGTAGTCGCTACAAACTTGTATTATAAAACTCTATTTTTAGCTTTGGCGGCCATCTTGGATTTCACATCAACATGAATTTTTGCTAGGATCAACTAGACTTTATGGGCAACATTTCTGTAAAGTTTCATGAATATCCATCCAGTAGTTTGAGGAGTTGTCGCTACAAATAAAAATTTACGGACAGACGGACGACGGACGCCGCACCACGGCATAAGCTCTGCTGATCTCTGATCAGTCGAGCTAAAAATTAGTTTCTACTGTATTAAATTCTAGTCACCTCATCCTGTGATTTACACCAACATACAAATACCATCATAATCATTTTTGAGGATTTAGATTACTATTATATAATTTCCACTGAATTCTAACCTAACGTAAATTTGATTAATAAATTTCATCATAAAGGTCACATTAGAAAACTATTTTATATCTATATACATGTATAGGCATAGTTATATACTATTACAGGCCCAGTTCTTCTTGCGCTTTTCGCTCCATTTGCATTCGGTTTATGAATACATTTTTTGTAAAATGCATTTAAGTTTTCTTGAATGCATTCAAGTGTTAATAAAAAAAACTCTGCTGCACTCATTTACGCAAACCAATGCATACATATACATATAAATGAAGAATGGAAACAAGAGCTGTCGGATGAAAGCTTGCTCAACCTTCGAGGTCTTGTCTATTTATTGGGCAACTAAGTTGGAGAAGGGGCATAATTCTGTTAATACTCATAACAGAGTTATGGCATCTTTCTGTACAAGTTTCTCTTATGATAGTAAATTTTAATGTCATGTGTAATGTTTTATTATTCAAATAAGGCAAAATCATTTTCCCCTTTTTTGTGTTATCCTTGGCTTTGATGTGCAAAGCATGGTTTATTTCTCATGCATTGTGTTGTTTTTTAACATCCCATCCCATCCCATCCCTCCCATCCCATCCCATCCCATCCATCCATCCATCCATCCATCCATCCATCTATCTATCTATCAACTTTGATAATAATTAATGTTATTTTCCTTCTTTACTAAACTGAGCAAATTAACTGACATAATAACACTGCCCTTGGAATATAAATGCTGATTTAACACTATCAGACGAGTGTTACAAAGTTTGTACACTTCCGGAAAAACTGCTTTGCTTGTATGAGTGTTTATCAGAAGTATGATTCCTTCCAAATACCTCTCTAAACCAGGTGCTTTATAACAAACAGTTTGTTATTAGATCTGCAATTCTGCTATAATTGCTTGTTTTATATATAAAGATGTAAACATACAAATGGATGAGCATACTTTTTAATTAACAATGCATCAAAGGTATATTTAAACTTACACATTCTAGAAAATAAATAAGTAATTGAATCCGCGCTGTACGTCCATCTATTTGTAAAGTTATACTAATTAAATGATAATGGAATGTACGGTATGGTCTGATAATGGGAGGCGTTTATCACCAAAACATTGCTTATATTACCTATACTATTTTATTTTATTAAGATTATTACATCTGTAATATATGACAAGTGTTTTACATTAATTTTACATGTAAATTTTGGTATACGCTACAAGCTTCGATAATAATCTCAGTACCCATAATCTCCGTACCCGAGCACCTGCTGTTTTCGATAGTTTTCGGACAAATTTTCTTGTTGAATTCTTAAGATAATTATGAGTCTGAAAAAAATTAGCCAAGACTACAGAGACACCGACTCGGGGGTGAGCAGAACAGCTCGCCATTTCTTCGGAATGGCTGGGGTTGGCTGGGGTGTAAAATAAAACTTTTAATTTATTTTGGCTTAAAAAGTATAATGCATATTGTAAATTAAAACATTTAATAGGTGATTTTAAACAGGTTATCACATTTTTTCAGTAATAAATGTTTTTAAACGTGTTTTGTTGTTGAAATATCCGTTATAAAATCCTGTTAATATAAGCTTTCACATCACTTAATGGACTTAAGGCGGGACCACGTAATGGTTGTGCTAAAAATACAACTTCATTTGTTCATACAGCATTTTACTATCACACCAGAATGCAGCTAGTGCTGATTATAAACTCCGTTATGTCATAAGGATAGCAATGAAGTTTATTCTTCATTTTTTCCGGTTATTCTGCATTCATTCTACATTTATTTGGGGTTATTAAAGGTAACTGTGAATGTAATTGGCATGCATGTTTTCACATATTAGGCAGGTATAGTTTGACTGTGTTGAGCAGGTTTGACTGTGTTGTCCCTCTAAGGTTTAGTGTCAATGTAACACTAAGGTTTAGTGTCAATGTAACACTAAGGTTTAGTGTCAATGTAACATTAGTGTCAATGTTACACTAAGGTTTAGTGTCAATGTAACAATAAGGTTTAGCAGTTAAAGTAGGTCTTTAAGCAGAAAATTAACATATCATACATTTTAAAATCGAATGAGCTAGAAATGGTATCATAAATAAGCTGTCCGCCCTCCCCCACACCTCACACACACACACCTCCCCTCTTTCACCCCACTCCCTGGATATCCAGGCATACAAACTAATAAAACAATATTTTATGTTCTTATCATGGGAGTACTTAATATCAAAGGCATCTTTCAGACATGCTTGTTTTGCCAACATACTCAGCATGCTCCAACACGTGTGCACACTTAGAAGATATAGACAATCTGCACATTTGATGCACACATTTCCTGCGTATCATTCCAATCTGCCTGAGGCAGCTCTAAATAAGCCAAGATAATGTGTTGGTGGGCAATCTTTTCTCTTCTGCAACTGTTTAAGGCTACACAATCTCTGCAAAGAAATCACAAAATCATGTAATTCCATGCAGTGGAATAACCATTTTTATTGGGACAAACTGAATGCATGTGCAGTAGCTCTGCCTCCTTGAAAAATGAAGTATATTAAAATTAAACACAATTTCTTTTTTTTCTTCTTTTTTTTAACAGAAAGAATCGAGATGTAAATATTATTGATTAAAGACCTTCAACATTGGGTAGGAGAAAAGGCTGGCCTTTCTTGAACTCACAATAGCTGTTCTGGGAAGGGCTTAATCTAATGTTGGTTAAGAACTTGTTATCCAACCCATTTGTCATTATAATATCTCTATCGTATATATATGCTGATATTACTCTGTATGTAAAAATATTGACAATAAAATATGTTTACAAAGCAAATCAAATCAATATCTATTGTAATTATTTGTTTTGTTTCTCCTATAAGTCACTATATAATATACAGAGTGGTATATGACACAAGAAGCAATTTAAGCTTTTGAACCCAGACTATAAATTTGATTTAATTTCTTTTCAAACTGATGTTTAAGCCCATATCAACACATTGTATCAGGGGTGTCATTAATTTTATAAGTAAGCGGCACACACAGCAGAGTAGCCGGGTATTTTTATTGATACTTGTTTAAAATACTAGTAAAAGTATTCATAGTAGCCGGTAGACCAGTCAAAGTAGCAGGGGGAAATTCCAGCCTCCCGCCTCTTAATGACACCCGTGTGTATAAATTAATTCAAGCCGTCCCAAAGACAGGGTAAACTTAGATACATCGGAATCCGGGTATCATGTCCCACTCTTACTATCAAATAGATTCCTAGTTCTTCAACTGTCTCAGAGAATATAGTCTCTGATACACAAAAATCCCTGTCAGTCCCCATCCAGCCGATAAGAGGGAAATGTCTTGCCTAATTAAGGACACATCAAAGAAACCTATTGGCGTCATTGAGGCCTGACCACATAAATTTGACTTTATAATATTGTTAACTTAACTTTTGCCCTTAACAATATATTAGTAAGTTTGATGAACATTGAAAAAGTCATTACAAAAGGCATATTTAATATCTTGCTTTAATTTTTTTCACCTGATATCCCCCCTCTGTTTGAGTGCATAAAACCTACAAAATTTAGTATCAATCTATATAAATAGACAAAAAATGAAATACAAGGGCAAAATAATTTTAGAGGGTCTTTGCATAAAGTCTAGAATGTCAATGTCATTTGTGTTGCACTTTGTAAACAATCCATATGAGGAATGTGTAGCTTTAAGCAATGGGGAAAATATGATGATCCTTTATAGATTTACATTCTTGCCTGTGACTGGAAATTTCATATTTAGATAACTATGCTATTATTTAAATCTGAAATAATGTGTGTGCAACAAGAAATGGAGGACATTTTATAACATTTACTGTACAGTTAATCTTTGAGGCATGAATTGCTGGTCAATAATATATAACACATATGCCATTATTTTTATGCAAAGATTTGATTTCACATTCCACACTTCCAATTATAAAGGTCCTAATTAAGAGTGTGTATGTCTTGTATAACAAGACGTTATGATCTCTATGTGTCAGACATACCTGACAAATGTCGCCTAAACTAAAAATAACACTCCATTTTTGCAAACAAATTAATAAAGTAAATTACATAAAAACATGGATTTTAAAAATGAGTTGCTTTGGCTGAGGGGTAAGAGCACTTGCCTCAAGATCCAGAGGTACCAAGTTTTATTCCTGGTGGGGTCACCCACTGTCTCAGCACCGTAAGCTGGCAAAGGTACTGTGAAAATGTTCAGTTCTTAAGCTGGGATGTTAAGCCGTCTGTCCCATGTACATGGAGAGTCATATCTTATGCAAGTAATAGATCTCCTTGTAAAATTGGGAAAGAACAGACGGCAACGTAAACCTAAAATCAAATCAAAGGAAATTAGACTGCCCAGGTCCTCGAGTGGTTTGGAAGTGAAAGAAGCAAACTCATTTACCAAAGAAACAATAGGTCAATGACCTTGAAGCTCTACTGATAGGTTTTAATAGCTAGATCAGCATTCCTGCAAAATCTGTCAAGTAGTTTCAGAGTAGTCCTTTCAAGCTTTTATATATAACTCTAGGTAAACAAAGATGGCCACTGGCAACCATGTTTAATGTCAAATCAAAATAATTTTCAATAAGGACCAACATCATGTCAATGCTGATCATATATCAATATCACTTGTAGTTTTCAAGAAGTAGTCGCTACAATTTTTTTTAAAAATCTATTTTTAGCCATGGCAGCCATCTTGAATTTCTGGCCGATCTGAAATTTTGCTAGGATCAACTAGACATCAAGAGCAACATTTCTGTGAAGTTTCATGAAAATCCTTTAAGAAGTTTCAGAGGAGTAGTCGCTACAAATTTTTACTACATAACTCTATTTAAAATAAACACTTACTTTAAAGATGGTTTAATCGAATCAAAATGATTTTCGACAAGGACCAACATATCAATATCACTTATAGTTTTCAAGAAGTAGTCGCTACAAATTTGTTTTTTTAAAAATCTATTTTTAGCCGTGGTGGCCATCTTGAATTTCGGGCCAACCTGAAATTTTGCTAGGATCAATTACACATCAAGATCAACATTACCGTAAAGTTTCATGAAAATCCGTCAAGTAGTTTCAGGTAAGTAGGCGCTACACGCTTTTCTTTATAACTCTATGTAAACAAAGATATCTGCTGTTTAATGTTGAATCAAAATGATTTTTGACAATGACCTACATCATGTCATGCTGATCAGGGCTGGCGTGGCGCAGTCGGTAACGCGGCGGATTTGTAACCGGAGGCCCCGGGTTCAATCCTCCGTGGTGCCACTGAGTTCCGTCGGTGTGTTCTTGGGCAAGACACTTTACCTTAGCCTCGTCCGTCGGATGGGGACGTAAACCGGGCGGTCCCGTGTATCGGTCTATCCTCCGAGCACGTTAAAGAACCATAGGAATCTATTCGATAATAAGAGTAGGGCAGGTTCCCGGATTCCTATGTATCCTTCCCCTCTCTCTGGGGCGGCTCTAAATAACCTATACTGTGTTGATGAGCCGTTAAACAACATTCAATTCAATTCAATTCATGCTGATCATTTTAGAAAAAGCCCAATATCAATATCACTTATAGTTTTCAGGAAGTAGTCGCTAAAAAATTGTTTTGTTTTTAATCTATTTTTGGCTGTGGCGGCCATCTTGAATTTCCAGCTGGCTTGAAATTTTGCTAGGATCAACTAGACATCTCGAGCAACATTCCTGTGAAGATTCGTGAAAATCCGTGAAGTAGTTTCAGAGGATAAGTCCCTACAAGTTTTTACTATATAAACAAAGATGGCCGCAGCCATGTTTAACGTCGAATCAAAATGATTTTTGACAAGGACCAACATCATGTCATGCTGATCATTTTAGAAAAAGTCCCATATGAATATCACTTATAGATTTCAAGAAGTAATTGCTACAAACTTGTTTTTTACAAATCTCTATATAGCCATGGCCGCCATATTGTATTTCTGGCCAACCTGAAATTTTGCTAGGATCAATTAGACATCAAGAGCAACATTCCTGTGAAGTTTCATGAAAATTTGTCATGTAGTTTCAGAGGAGTAGTCACTACAAGTTTTTACTATTTAACTCTATGTAAACAAAGATGGTCACTGGCAGCCATGTTTAACGCCAATCAAAATGATTTTCGATAAAGACCAACATCATGTCATGCTGATCATTTTAGGAAAAGTCCCATATCAATATCACTTATAGTCGCTACAAACTTATTTTTTAAAAATCTATTTTTAGAAGTGGTGGCCATCTTGGATTTCACATCAACGTGAATTTTTGCTAGGATCAACTAGACATCATGGGCAACATTCCTGTAAAGTTTCATGAAAATCCATCCAGTAGTTTCAGAGAAGTAGTCGCTACAAATTTTTACTACATAACTCTATTTAAAAGTAGTCGCTGCAAAAACAAAGTTTACAGACGGATGATGGACACGGCATCACGGCATAAGCTCTGCTGATCTTTGATCAGTAGAGCTAAAAATTATAAAACTCCAGTCTACCTACCTCCTGTCGATATAGCTCTGCGTAAAAATCCAAAGAAGTCCATATCCTATGTCATTTATCTTCCCTTTTGGGCAAGTTACCCGCCCCGAGGTGGAACATGCTGAATGTCAGAGTTGTTTTATTATCCCATAATTATGTCTAATTAACTTTTTAACACTTGAATAAGTCCTACCAAGTAACTTGTTTGTTCATAATTGTTCTAATTTTCAGGTAAAAGTCTGAAAGAATTTATATTCATAACACTACCCACAAGATTCTTTCATGAATGAAACTCCACATTTCTGTCACAATGCTTGTATTCCACATTTCTGTCACAATGCTTGTATTCCAAAATTCACAAATTGCTTCAATTTAAGCAGTCAAATTATCACCTACTTTCTATGTAAATTGTAACAAGCCATGTACCACACAAATAGGTGTCAATCCAGTTTAAAGCAATGTTGTCATAACTTCTATATTTTAACAGGTAAAATTTCTTGTATGGAAAACATCCATGAAGTCACGTTAAACATAACTTTAACACATAAACACTCCTTAACTCAAACCATAAATCCCACCTGTAACTACTGTTGCAATCATTTTCACCTATATAAGGTTACCAAAAAGGTAGAATGCATAATCCATGTCATAACTGGGTGACACTTTATATTTCTATATTTCAGTTATAATATACAATCACTGCTATCAAAATGTCAGTAGCTCATACTGAAACTACACACTCGAAACCTGAAAAATCCATACAAAATACAGCTTCAAGTACTGTACGCGATTAAACAACAGACAAGATATGTACGAAATCCCCACAATGTATGAACGTGTTTGAGCAGTAGGTGCACGCAAGTTTGTTTAACTTCAACTGTAGTAAAAATACAAAATGTCACACAATTTCTTTTCAGTCCACTGCACGGCTATTGTGACAAGTGACTTTCTTCACCCCAAGATTGACTGATATGGTCGAGAGCTGACAATAGGCTGCCACTTAATCTTCCCAGTATGGGTTAAGGAAGTTATATCTGCTATCTAAGTTACCACAGAAATAATGCAAAGGCCAGGACTTGACAAATTGCCTTATATACAAACAGAAAAAAAATCAAATGTTTTGTTTGATATATGTTGCAATTGATGCATGCTCAGCTGGTTTGTATTTCAGTTGCATGATGCAGAATGTAATAAATGGGAATTATAAAGTAGTTTCTATAAATAATAGAATGCGGAATGCAGTAGTCGGACAAGTACACTCATCCAAGACACATTTATGGTACCGAGTGCACTTCTATGGAACAGTTCCTTATTAGAACGGTCCTTCCTTTTCCACTTTTTGTTTCAGTTAAAAGAAGTTTGTATCGTTTCATTTCTATATTATTGTGGTTTTTTTTACCCTCTCATCATAGATTTCATTTTTTGTTTTGTGAATATATTTAAAGTTTTACGTTATGAAATGTTTTATGTCAGAATGAAAACATTTTCCTTCCGATTCAGTGAACAAGTTTACAAAATGCAGACCAGGCCAAGATCAATAATGAAACATTTCCGATAACTTGACATTTTCATAAAAGAGACCCAGATAAAACGCAAATTGTTCAAAGCAGGAAATCGTTGAGAAAACAGGAACTAAAAGTGAATAACATGCACTTATATGTTATTGTTGACTCAATTTCCTTTTAAATAAATTATATCTCACAGAAGTTTCTCCAATATCTATCACCCCACAAACACAAACCAGCAGATCATAAAAAAAGATATAAAGATAAATGACTTTCAAATTGTTCACGATTATTTCCTATTGTATACAATGCAACAAACTGCACACAAAGCAAACACAGCAAACCTTAGTATGATCCAATCTATAATGGTTGTGTGGGACTGAAAAACGATTGTGGAGTTATTCAACACATTCTGTTTGGTCGATTATTGTGCTCATTTAAATGTTGACAAAGGTGATAATTCTTGTATTTCCCTATACTACTATTGGAATCCCTACATACGGCATTGCCACTCAATATTCTGTGTGAAAAAATGCTTTACAGAAAATCAGAATGAACATTTGGCTCATACGTGCATTGCAATGCACTGCATGCATACTGATTTTATTGGTAAATTAATTTTCTCCGGTTCGCGTAAATTTTCCATTAATATGTGGTTTATTGTTAACTGCGTGCCCAGATTAGCATTTTATGACATGAATTTCTACACGTATTTCATTGATGTTTCAAGTACAATATGCTGTTAACTCAATTGCACACTTAAAATTCTGGAATTTGTTTTGCCCACTTTATCACACTTAAAATAGTCGAAAATAATGTTTATATTCACCATTATATATGAATTCAGCGATGCATCTAATAACACAAAATTGTGACAAGTGTCTTTCTTCACAGTAACAATTATTAGGTTATTAGGCTGAAAATATAACTATTTTCCAGGAGAAAATGTCATTGACATTAACAGAGATGTATATATATATAAATATATATATCACACAAGCTGACATGTCAATAGCCAGACGGCTGTGTTTTTCTATAACATTCTAATGATCGATGGATTGCGCAATAATCCTATCTCTCCGTATAATCCAATTAAGTCCGAGACTATCAGACAGTGAGAATATATTCCCAGTGGTTTTTACAAGCCTCTTCTCACAATTGAGTAGGCCCCAGTAAGCCTAACACACCCCAGATCAGAAGGAAAGGTCAGTCTTTATATCCAGATAAGTAAATCGGTGAGAGCTTCATCTACAATCCTACACTAAGCACAAAACAGTTATATATGTTTAGATAAGGTTAGAGAGAAAAACCTATAATTATATGGCCTTCATCAAGCCGCCCAGTAACACATGTTGCAGGAGGCTTTACAACCACAGCAATCCAATTATTCCAGTCAACTCCATCTTGGATCAAAGTTTGATTAAAGCAGTGGTCAGTGGGTACTGAATGCAGGATAGACTGGCAACACACCAAAACTTATAACCCGAAATGTTGATTTTAGAATGGATTTTTTTTTCATTTTTTAAATTGGGAAAAAATGCGCGTGTAATCTACAAATTGGGAAAAAGATTACAATCCTACTATATTACATAGTAAGGCACTCTTTTTTTTGAATAGTTACAAAATCAAGCTGTTAAACAAGTCTACAACAAATACATTGTCAAATAGGGCTACATTTAATATAAGAAAAGAAAAAAAGAAAATGTGTCCAAGGGACCCGAATGCCCCGCTAAAGGGTTATCGGTTGCTTACAAAATGGCGTAACTAGTGTAATATTAAAAGGCAAGTTATATGGACCTGATTTGGGTAGGAACATAATGGTGCCATATAGATGTAAGTGTGTATGAAGTTTGAATACTGAAAGGCTTTTGGTATGTGAGTAATTGACATAATAAATAAGAGGGCTTGGCCCTAAATCGATCACCTGAGTACTGGCACATTATCAAACTTCTTCAAAATCGTATGGTCATATACAATCTGTGCAAGTTTGGTTAAGATTGTTCAAGAAATGTGGCCTCTGTTGTGTTAACAACATTGATATAAAGACACTGGCAAAGTTTGGTAAAGATCAAATACATTTTTGACCCCAGGGTCCCCATTTAAACAAACTTGGTAAAGGACCATATGCTTATAGTAAATTTAAAATATTAAACCTCTGGCTCAGGTGACATAAGAACGTCAATGTAAAATTTTAATGTAAATTAACAAAGTGTAAAAAGTAGGTCAAGGTAATTTATATTGACCTGATTTGGGTAGGAACATATTGCCTTCATATAGATGTAAGTGTGTATGAAGTTTAAAAGCTGTACTGCTTCTGGTATCAGAGACATGGACATAATAAAAAACTTGAATGTAAAACTTTAATGTAAATTAACAAAGTGTAAAAAGTAGGTCAAGGTCATTTATATTGACCTGATTTAGGTACAAATTGAATTGAATGTTGTTTTACGGCTCATCAACACAGTATAGGTTATTTAGAGCCGCCCCAGAGAGAGGGGAAGGAGACATAGGATTCCGGGAACCATGCCCTACTCTTATTATCGAATAGGTTCCTATGGTTCTTTAACGTGCTCGGAGGATAGACCGATACACGGGATTTAGGTACGAACATATTGCTGTCATACTGATGTAAGTGGCGTACGGATGTACGACGTGACGAACGTTCGGACGGACAAGGGTAACACTATATGCCCGCTCCACTTTCGTGGCGGGGCATAAAAATTATATTTTGGGAAAATATTTTGCTTTTCTTGGAAAATGTTAGGATATTTTGGATTGGGATGGGATTGAAATTTGGCCCCAAATTGTGCCTAGAAAAATCCCTGTTAAGACTTATTTCTTTTTAAGTTTTGTCTTTTCTGTGGCAACTATAAAGTTACTAGGATGGCATTGTGCCTTTAAAAAAAACTAAAAACTTGTTACATTCCGTCTTATATAAGTATGATGATGCAGAATCACACACGCACATTCCAATACAGTAAACCTTAATGTTGTTTCATACAATAAATATTCTAGAGATATATGGGGGTGGAGGGAGTGAGGAGGTAGGCAAATCATCAACAATAATAATTGCATTAACAAGTCTCTGTGTATACATATATTGCATATTTTGGGTATAATTTGGAATTTACATAAATATCAGTGGTGATGCTGACAGTAACCTTTTTACTATTACAAACATAATTATGCAGAACAATATTTGATCAAGTTAATTAGTACAAGGCAGTTTTTTGAGGATTATAAGGGGTGGTTTGAATACATTTCATTTATACAAAATTATTTGTATTAAAGGGGTTGATGCCCTTTTTCAAACATAATTCATTAAAAGGACTCTGAAAGAATTGAAAAAGCTGGATGAATTATCAAAATGTCATGAAAAATAAAGCAGATATGACCTATTGAAAATTTGCAAAAAAAATAAATGGAGGCGGCCATATTGGAACGATGACATCATCGTGCCTTTTTACCATATACTGACAAAATACATTATAAAGCAAAGAAAAACACTAAATTTGATTAAAAATAAATTTACAGATGTAAAATAAATAAATTGTATGCTTATTTTTCATTTGCAGTGTTTTTCTTTGCTTTAAAAGACATTTTGTCAGTATGCTATATATGGTAAAATGGCGCGATGACGTAATCTTTCCAAGATGGCCGCCTCCATTTATGTTTCTTTGCAGATTTTCAATAGGTCAGATCTCATGGCATTTTGATAATTCTTTCATCTTTTTTCAAGTTTTTCAGAGCCCTTTAAAATAAACCTTTTTGAAAATAGTGCATCAACCCTTTTAAATAACTAAACACCATTGTCATACAATTAGTGCCTTGATATGTAATAGACAGAGTCTGGTCTCAGCGAGGTGGTTTATTTATTGAGGTGGTTTATTTATTTAAATAACCAACGATCTGAGACAGACTAAATTTGTAGTAAGTATGGTGCACTTAGTGACCCTGTCCGTACTTAACTTCCATTTATTGGAAGTTGGAGTATGGTAAAGTGCCGCCCCTTCGTTTATCCTTAATTTAACCGTTTTTAATGCTATGCATTCATCAAAGGCAATTTCACCGACCATATTACAAATATATTTATTGATATTGCACACTTAAAGTTAATGCTTGTATTACTTGACTCTTACATATATAAGGTCCATGAGGCCAGGAATTTTTGTAACTGTATTATTTATACAGTTATACAATTATCAATATAATATTTATTTACTTATTTACTTACTTATACAAACAAAGGCAAGAATTACAAACAGAATAATGAGAAAACCAGCAATTTGCCCTAAATAATTAAACTGTCAAATGATACACTGAACCACCTGTCACATGATCATATCATATTACCCACCATGTGATTAACCAATAATTAGTGTCATAAATTGAGCAAATAAAATATGTCCAGTACATTTTATACATAAATGTATAGTTCAATAAATGGTTATGATAAATTTGTAATTAAAAACATTTACCATGTTGTCTGGACAGGTTTTTTTTTGTTTTTTTAACATCACCTTTAAACAGTAGGTAAAAGGCAACTTTTAGTTACAATTTTCATTATTTATTTTTAGTTAAAATATAGAATTCGCAAAACAATAGTTAGCTTACAGTTGTTAAGTCATTTTGGGAAACAAAACACAACAGGAAATTAATAAATTTGTATCATCAGTCAACTGTGAACATTGATGTGCAAGAATGTATACTGCTTATAACACAGTCTCTATAGCTAGTCTCTCCCGACATAAACCATGGTCAATACCCCAACCATTGACAGCTCAGAAGCCTCAAATGACCTATACATCATTTCTTTTGGTGGCTTAAGAACTGACATTAAATCATTGACTGACATGTAATTATCTCTATTATTACAGCCCCTTGCCAATAGCCCACTTTAAATGACCAGAAACTCATATTACTTCCATTGCTATTGGTTTCTTAAAGTAGTCTCAGAAAATCGAATATAAGACTGAACAATTTGCCTAATTTTCTGCTAAGACAGACAATCATTGATGAATTCACACCCTGATTTTAAGCAAATAAGAAAAGGATTAACAAGAAATGTCACTGTAAGTGACAAATACCACCAAAGTGACCTTTTGACCTCTAAGTGTGACTTGATCTTGGAGCCACAGACCTGGATTTTGTGCTCGACACGTTGTCTTGTTGTGGTGAGCACTTGTGCCAAGTTATTTGAAAATATGTCATGAATGTCAGAGTTATTAACCAGACACGAAAGCACTTCTTTGACTTTTGAACCTCTGTGACCTTGACTTTGGAGCCACAGACCTGGATTTTGTGCGCGACACGTCGTCTTAATGTTGTGAGCAATTGTGCCAAGTTATTTGAAAATCCGTCCCATTATTGTCAGAGTTATTAACCTGTCCGATTGTACGGACAAACGAACGAACGGACGGACTGACGGAAGTACTGATTTGTAAGCTCGGACTGACGGATGGTGCGACTACCATATGCAGCCCCTACGGGGGCATAAAAATGTATGATCCCTATAATTTGGGAAATTGTTAAGATTTTAAAAGTACAATCAAACCTGCATAACAGAAGGTAAAGGTCACCTGTATTTAGAGATCATTTCTATTTAATGACACATATTAAGAGGTCACCTAGTGTGTTAAGAAGGTCATCTGCATTCAAGTTCAACTGAATTTAAAGGTAACATGTCTTTAGGCATGTCTAACCTCCTGGCATATTTGGGAGGTGATATGCTTAACAGGTAAAGGTCACCTGTCTTTAGAGGTTACCTGTAATTAGGGGTCACCTATATTTAGGAGGTGGTATGCTTAACAGGGTAAAGTCACATTGTCTTCAGAGGTTACCTGTAATTTGAGATTCACCTATATTTAGGAGGTGATATGCTTAACAGGTAAAGGTCACCTGTCTTTAGAGGTTACACTGTAATTAGTGAGTCACCTATATTTAGGAGATGATGTGCATTAGAGGTAAAGGTCACATGTTTTTAGAGGTCACCTGTAATTAGGGGTTACCTGTATTTAGGAGGTGATATACTTAAGAGGTAAAGGTCACATGTCCTTAGAGGTTACCCCGAATTTGGGTTCACCTATATTTAGGAGGTGATATGCTTAAGAGATAAAGGTCACATTAATTAGGGGTCACCTATATTTACGAGATGATGTGCATTAGAGGTAAAGGTCACATGTCTATAGAGGTCACCTGTAATTAGGGGTCACCTATATTTAGGAGGTGATATGCTTAAACAGGTAAAGGTCACCTGTCTTTAGAGGTTACCTGTAATTAGGGGTCACCTATGATTTAGGAGATGATGTGCATTAGAGGTAAAGGTCACATGTCTTTAGAGGTCACCTGTAATTAGGGGTCACCTGTATTTAGGAGGTGTGATATGCTTAAGAGGGTAAAGGTCACATGTCTTTAGAGGTTACCTGTAATTTGGGTTCACCTATATTTAGGAGGTGATATGCTTAAGAGATAAAGGTCACATGTAATTAGGGGGTCACATATACTTAGGAGGTGATATGCATTAGAGTAAAGGTCACATGTAATTAGAGGTCAACCTGTTACTAGGGTAACCTATATCTAGGAGGTGATATGCTTAATAGGTAAAAGGTCACATGCATTTAGGAGTTGACCTTTATTTAATCAGTCACATGTATTCAAATGATGCAACATTTTTAAAATACTTATACATGTAATAGCCTCTTGAAGGTATGGACACAGTATCAGAAAATGAAAACTTAAAATACCTGCACTTAATCTATAGCATTAAAGTGTAGTACAAACAAGATTAATGCATTTTGATGTGGATTAATTGTGGAGATTAACACAAGATTAATTCATTATATTGTTATTTTTCACTGACATGTTGAGCTCAATCATATCCCATTAAGGTCAAGCTTAAAAGTAACAAAAACTGTAATGGAAGAAAAGGACATGTTCTTTACTTCTACATGTAACAGACTAGAAGGGTGTTCCACAGAACAGTTGTTGTTGCCTGCTATGTGCTTATTTCTGCAAGGACAAATTAACTATAAAGTTAGAAGGCAAGTGTATGCAATCCAGCAGAAAGAATTATTAAATGTTCAAGTTTCTTTTTAATAGCGACTGAATTGACTGATTTCATAAAAGAAGAACTATATTAAGTTTCAATGACCATTAGGTCAATGGTTTGCCAAGTTATGAGCTAGGTTAGGTTGCAGGTTGAAAGTTTAAGAAAAGGGGCATAACTCTGCTGGAAAGAAAGTCTGGGTTATTGGTCATGTCAGTGACATTTAATTTATTGATAAAGTAGTTCCATGCATCAGCTAGGTCAGTTTTTATGAAAAGAGGTATACACTGACCAACTTGGCAATCAGAGTTATTGGACATACATTCCTTGGGGAGTAAGATGAAGATGTGTGTGATGTTTCATGAATACAGGTCAAAATACTTTTTAAAGTTATGTCTATGTTTTGCCAAGTTATGAGCTAGGTCAGGTTGCCGTTAAAGTTTTATGAAAAGGGTCATAACTCTGACTGCCAAAATGGAAGTGAGTGTTATTGGACATGTGGTATCGACATTTGTTGGAAAAGATGAAGAAGTGTGTGAAGTTTCATGAACATGGGTCAAATACTTTCAAGTTATGGCCAAAGTCGGTTGCAGATTAAAGTGTGACAGACGGATGGATGGACGGACGGATGGACGGACGCTATGCAGGCAACACAAACAATCTAAACATAATTTTATTTTACATGGCTTAAACTAATCACTATTGATGGCACAGATGACAGCATAAAGGTGCCCCCCCCCCCCCCAACCCCCCACACACACACACCCACCTCACCACACACACACACACATTCACACACACACACACACCCAATATGTATCTTATATGTTCAGCTCCAAAATGGTTCCTTTTGGTATTTACTATTTAAGATTTGTTTAGCCTATTACAGAAATATGTGTCAACTGCTATTTAAGTCTAACCAAAAGGAAGACTGAAGATTAACTGATAAAGTAAACCAATCATCTTCATTATCATTTGTTTTCATCTGGTGACTTTATGAAAACATTAATTATTTACACCAAATGCCCATTGTACTGTCAAAGTCACTGGTGAAACAACACCAGGTCACCTACTATCAACATGTTGACCCTTGGTCTGCCAAAATACTCTGATCACAAGTCAATTAGGTGCATAGCCTCCAGCAAGAAATGTCACTGAAATGCTTGCTTATCTTTTGTAAATGTTAATAATATAATTTAATGGACTTGACACTGTATTGTACTTTTCACAATTTGTACTGTTTATGTTTGGCCAAAATTTGGCCCTTTGAGTGGACACCACCCATACATTGAATTGAATTGGGGTTTTAAGACGCACCAACACATGAAAGGTTATATGGCGCCTAACAGGAATGAACATGCCAGGCTCATACTCCAT